>BMAV01021115.1:702741-719480 GCA_019973955.1 Trichonephila inaurata madagascariensis | reverse complement strand
AGCAATCCGGAAGCCTCTCTTCCTAACCATAGGATACTTTGGTAGATCAACAGGATAGAGGTTAAGAAGAGGTCTCTACCTGAACTAAGAAAATTCAAAAAAACCACAACATCATTTCAAATCTCAACACGAATTAAAAATTCAGGGGGAAATTCAACTTTCTAACTGAAGTGAACGCATCTGTGTTTTGGGCAAGATATGCAGCACATTTATTAGATATTTCTAACCGAGCTCAATTAGGTATAGCACTCATCATGTGTCATACATTTCCTCTCAATATACTTTCTGTTAGCAAGAATAATATATAATGTCTTAAAATATAGAATGTAATGAATAATAATAGAAAAACATTACCTAATGACCTGATGGTCAATGGCCTGTCATTTGATAAATAAATAATAGAAAAACATTTTAGCAGGATTTCAAGTATATAATATATTATTAAACATATATCAATGTACTAAAAATCAAGGAGCAATCTAAATAGAAACCTTTGAAAGGAAGATTCTATAAAAAAATCGAGGCCAAAATAGGTCTTTTTTAAACCAATGAGTATTGAATCATTAAAATCAATATATATATTCCCACTATACATTTTTACTCAAGATTTTTTTCAAGGGACATTCGAGAAAAAATCTCTTCCTACGTTGAACAAAAAACCGCATGATTAGAAAATGAGCTCATCTCTATCGGGTCATTAAAATTCGTGTCTCTAAGATATAAATAAGAGGGTCATAAACATTTGATTCAAACTTTCTTTCGTTTCAAAATAATTTTTAGTAAATCTACGTCAACACTCTCGCTGATCTCAAAACTGATACGCATTGCCCAATCTACGTTTCATTGACTAAAAACATGGCGTTTCATATATGGGTTTCTCATTTATGATCCGAAGCGACTGCATATACCTTACTTTTTAGAATTTTTGTTTTTTTATCGGTTGCAATGTTGTTTTTTTTAAATGTTTTGACATTTATATTTTCTCTTTTATGCATAATAGTAAAAAGTGAAGTTAGAAATAATACACACTCAAATATGTAACTACTTTTAAAAAATTTTAATATACAAAAATTCAATTTTTACAACTTTACTATTTAAAAAAATCTACATCTTCCATTAACACACATATGATACTGCAATATGCATTTCCCGAATATATTTCTAGGGAACGGACCCTTCACAAACAGAAACTCCAAAAAAAAAGTAGAATTTGTTTCAATATTTTTGGAGGAAAAAATTCTTCCTCATTTGATTGAGGCTGAAAATTCCGAGTTCCTTTCTAGAGAGACTCTCCCTTATTCCATTTCATTCCAATTCTCCTTTATTATCATGCTCATTTTGGTTTCACCTCAACTTTACTAAATTTTATCAAAAAACTTGTTTGGGTGGAACATCTTTCTTTTTCAATAATTATTATACAATTCAAAGAAAGTTTTAGAAAGCTGACTGTTTCAAATGTTAAAGTCAAAAGAAAATGTTATTACAAACTTTTATTTCACTTGCAATGGAGTTTGTTCGGGTAGAATTTTGCAACTCAAATTTGAAGCTGATGTCTTCAACCGATTGAGCTGAAATTTGGTATACACGTTTAGTTTGGAGGACAATGCATGATTTGAACATTTATATTCCGATATTGCAATTAGTTCAAAAGATATTAATTACATTAGTTCAAAAGATTTTAACAGGGTAAAACGCATAATTGTTTTACCCCTGTTAGCTTCTTATCCCACCGAGCGGCTTCTCGGATTGAGCTTTAAAGAAGTGCCGCTTCTTTTCGACGGTTTAAAAAGGCCATCTATAATTCTTACTATCCAACTCAGACAAAAAATAATTACAGAGTCAGAAAGATAATTTATTTCGCCACGAACGGTAGAATTCTTTTTACAAAATTTTGGTATTTTCTATTTTTTACGATTTTTTCTAAAATGACTCAAAATCGATGTTTTTCGTGAAAATGATTTCTAAATCGTTCCGTATAAATTTTTTTTCCTTTTTTTCGTGCTAATGAATCGATATTCTACATTAAAAAGTTCATGCTTTTTCTTCTCTTTTAGAATAAAATGCCAAAAAGTTTTTTTTTTTTTTTTAAATATACTTACCTTACATTTTTTAACTAAGCATTTAATAACTTCATAATTTTAAAGATAATCGCACGAAATTAAAATTAAATTTAAATTTTCAAACTAAATAAATACGAGTACTTAAATTTCGCGACATGTTTTTATATTATAAATTGTGTAATGATGTTATAAGTTGATAGTAAAAAAAGTTTTAAAAGAAAGGTTTATTTTATTCGTTTTAGCGCATTTAAATAAAAGCTTGTTTTTTAAAAAAATTTTTTACTTTTAATTTATTTTTGACTTTAAATTGCCATTTTGAATACAGTAGAACTTGTTTTTGTGTGGTCCTTTTTTATGCGATTTTCTTTTGGTGTGATTTATTTTGTGCGATCTTTTTTTTTTTATGCGGTGTATGATTTTCAATGGCTTGGGTGCCACTGTAATGTTTTATATCTATTTACCAGTGGCGTAACGGATAATGTTAGGACCTCTTCTGAAAGTCATGTTTTGCCTTTAATATTTTATAAATTGGGTAAATAGGTATTTAGCGTATGTCAGGCCTTGGGCCCCTAGAGTCCTGCCCCCCTCGGGATGCCCGGGTGTAAGTTACGCCACTGAAATGCAGACACTTCAAGACGCTCTGTTCTCATTTGTTATAAACAGTCTCCCGATAATGCGCATTAAGTTGCTTTCTCTCAACGCTCCAGCAGCCCGCTCTTGATTGAAGACGAAACTTTCAATGACAGTGACATTATCAATAATCTGATAGATTATGAAGACGGACAAGAAGAACCGGATTCTTTAAGACCGGATAAAAATACGCAGGGATCCAGTTTTTCAACAAATTGGAAAAGCATTTTTTTTTAAATTGATACCAATTAAGAAAGGTGTATAAAATTCCAAAAAGAGCTTCAATCATGTATATCTGATTATCGTGACATTTACAAGCAACTGTGACCACCCGTCTTTCGTCACAAAAATTTATCTCTTACTTTATGTTGCCAAAAAATAAATCAATTGAAATTGCACCTTCAAGTGATGAAAGCGATTTTATACTTATTCTTCATAGGTCTTTGGATTTCGATGAGTAACAATGAATTATGAATGTGCCTTTTAGTCTTTTCCGTATATACAATGAGAAACTATATGTTTTAAAAATGTTTCCATGAATAATATTTAATTATTTATTTTGTTATGGAACTACTCTTACATAAATTTCGTAAATAATTGGCCTATTTTATAAATGCGACCTTTTTTATGCGGTCCCTATCCACCGCATAAAATAAATTTTCTGTAGTATTTCCACGAATTAGTTTGTTTTATGTAAGAATTTATGAAATTTTTGAATACTTTTTGTGCGTCTATTTTTATGCGGTCCCTATCTACCGCACAAAAAGAGGTTCAACTGTACTCCAAGTCAATTGTTGTTTGGCTTTCGAAGGCCATGAAACTTGAAAGACCAAATAACAAAACAAAAACATCAATCATTTCAAATTCGCACATCTTCTATTTCTAGAGAAATTGAGCCAAAAGAAAAGTAGCGCATGAAAATCAATTTTCTTATGACAAATATTGTCTGCCATAACTCTAGAGCAAAGCCACTCGCATGGAACTGAGCTCCGTATTGCACATGAATGCAATTGAATATCTCTCGAGGAGCTTTGGCTGATCTTGTAAAAATTATTTCAATCGAATTATTGACTCGCTTTATTATTTCACAGAAATAAGCTAACTTTCCCGAAGGGGAGTAACAAATATCCTTTAAAATTCACAACATCAAAGATCATTTTTACGTAAAGAATGTAGAGAAAACGAACGCACAACTCTTGAAAATATAGATTGGAATCCATTTCTTTTCCGCACGACATCATTTCCTTGGCTCGAAAAACTTAAGAATCTCCTCTGTTTGTTTCATGAGAGTGATGAGTGGTTATCGTACCATGAGTTAAGCCCTACAGCCACCGTAGAAAGGGAGCGGTTGAGGCTCAAAGTTTTCCCGTTGGTGTGGTGTGAAAGTTTGGAGTGCCAGCTCAGGTGTTGGCCTCTTCATTAGTCTTCGTGTTTCTTTCAAGTGGGATGTTTTCATGCAAACTTTTTCAAAACGTTTCTATTTTCTAAGGCAATGTGTAAGATATTCTAAATTTCCGTGTCAAAATAAGTTGTTGAGCTCGATGCCGACTTTTTCCTGTTTCGAATTGACATCCGCTTCATTCGAGTGACTCAATTCTCATTTATAGTTTCCAAGTTGTTCCTGAAAAGCATTTGTATCCTTTTTTTTTTTTTTTGGAAACTAATATCTAACTGTCAGTTTCCTTCTGCTTTTATAATTTCAATGTTTTTTTACAATCCCATTCGCACAAATAATCCAATATATATAGTGTGACCTTTATTAGTTTTTTTTTCTTTACACACTTTCTATACATAGCTATTGTGTTATCAGGATTCTAAAGATAGAAATTCTCTTGAATTGGATCAAGTACCAACTCAAAGTCCATAAGGCAAGAGCTGGTTGAAAGGGTTTCAAGGACTGTTCAAGTGCGATAACATTTTGAATAGTGGCGTTTCAAAGCATCTGATGGAGTCCAATTCCTACCCCATTGCGTCATGAATAGAACTTGGAACCTAAGCAAAACGTGTAGTATTAGTATTCATTGTGTTTTCGTAAAATAATGAAATCCTTTTGAAAAACAAATACAATATTCGCTGTTTATTTTGAAACTTGTTTTTCAAATTTTATTTTATGATATGAAAAGAAAATATTCCAGGAAAGAATATTCTTACATATCCGAATGAAAAGTCCCCTCCTCTATTATGAGATATTTCCGTTTGAAACACTTTCTACTTTTCTTATCACTTTTTATTAGAATGCAAGCAAGATCATCCAAATAAATTTTAACAATAATAATGAGCTAAGAACTCTAGAAAGAATAACATTAAATTTGAAAAAAAAATATTTAGATTGAACGAATCCGACTCGTTATATATTCTTGTGTTCCAAATTAGGACAATTTTTAGATTTTTTTGATGATTTCTAGAACCCATTTTAATGACATTTGGTCCATGTGTGTGTGGCTGATAGAAAAAGTAATTCAACAGTTAAAATACACACGCGTGATCGTGCATCGGAGTCGGAATTGCAGAATAGAACCCAAAAAAAATTGTTAATAAGAGGGAAATGATGAGTTACTTTGGAAATGAATCGCACTCTGTTTTCAAGCCTTGGATGGTTCTCGGAGGTGAGTAGTCCCAGACATGCTCTCTACCAGCCACGGGGACCGCCATTACATAGGTTGCGGAATTTTTTTAAAATTTTGAACATTTCAAGTTTTCACATTTTGACATTCATTTGATGTCACTTTTTTAAAAAAATGTAGTAACCTCTTCTTGTTTTAAAAGAAATCCTATTGGATGCTGGAATTCATTTCATTGTACTATTCTAAATTAATTTTTATTAAATGCATTGATGCATATTCAGTAGAGTGGAATCAAGATTCATTTCGGGTGTGCGACATTTATTAATTTTTTCTCTCCTTGGAGTATAAATCGTTTGCAACTGAATTTGGGCTTTGGTTTTTATTCATATTAAACTAAAAATTAATTTAACAAAAATATATTCCAACTTCAAGAACAATGTGTAAAAAAAAAGAGATTAATTCAAGAGAAATACTGTAATTTTCAAGAAAATAGAAACTGTAATATTTTTGTGTACAAAACTATAAACAAGTCAAAATGACACAAATCATAAGACAAATAATGATAAATATGTTGCAAAACTCTGTGAAGACAATTTGTTGAAATGGAAATGAGTTCTTCAAAAACAGCAAAGAATATTTACTAATTTACTTTAAAGTTTAATTAGATATTGTCCCATTGAATTGCATACAGGTTGAGACAATTTCTTAAGGTGTTAGTGAATGTATACAAATAAGGAGGCGGAAGTATTATAAATAAAAATCTAATGTGTGTTTGTTCTCCGAAAGCACTTGACCATTCCCTCTGAAATTTGGACATAACGTTCCATTTGAATCCGGACGGGTTCTTATGCACTTATTATTTCGTAATTCTTTCTAAATTTTTTAAAATTTCATTTTTAAATAATGTTTTGGTGTTATGACGTCATATGATATCCCGATTCACTCTGAATGCGAAAATTTATATTTTACACGCAGTTTTTTCGTAATTAATTCATATTTTTACAGAGTTATGTTTGTTGGTTGTCATATTTATACATTTTTTATTCTTTGATAAGTAATTAGGATTATTTTTCTAAGAATCAATTTTTCTATAATTATTCTTTTAACAATTCAAATTTTGTTTTGTAGGTTTGGCAACAATCGGATAGCATTATCGCGGGATGTTTACGATTTTGCTTATATTTTACATCGTGTTTCTTTAAGTAATTTTAAACTAAATTTATTTCCCTTTATTAAGCGAAGATGAAGAACATATTTGACCTACTTATACTACACTCTCTACTTATTTTTCTGCCAAATAGTTACAGTTTTGATGATAACACAAAACTGGACGCCTGATCTTCACAAAAGCGAGTAGCGTACCGATTGAAATTTCCCCCCTATTTTTTCTTCTCCAATAATCCGAGATTAAATTAATTCATTATATAGTTTTTAGGTTTATTTTTGGTATCTACGTTTTTTTCCGTTGACCATTTATCTCAAATCAAAAGACGTAGCCAAATGCCTCGATATGCATTCAATGTGTTGTTGTTCCAGTTCTTTTTCTCTGCTTCTTTGCACTACGGCCCATACGACCCTGCATTCCTATTTGTTTCCAAGTCGTCTCTGTACCCACTCTGCAAGGTTGTCTGTCTGGTAGCCTGTATATCACAAACACTCTAAGTATATTCATTATTTTTTAACAATAATTACTTTTAATTGCTTAAAAATGTTTCTAAAAAACTAATCTAGTTTAAACCAGAAGAAAACAGTCTATGCGTGATTTAATTATTAAATAATTAATTTAGTAATGAAATTATAGAAAATCATTCTGTGCTTTAGCTTATTTAAAAATATTTTAATTTAAAACCTGAATCGTTGACAAGAATTCTCACTGTTTGCTACTAACCCTTTCGCGGGCAGTAGCTAATATGTCTAGCCCCATAACAAAAAAATTTTCTCTAATATTTGGTCTATCCACATGCGTTCATTGAAGCTAAAACACATAGAAATCAATACAGATTGCAGAACGATACCTTTTTTGGCATTTCATGTCCTCTGATGGGTAGTTAGAAAAAGTTTTTCTTTGTGTAAATCTACAACCTGTATTTTAATTACTATAAATAAAATTTCTGATCTATGAAAAACATTTCGACAAGTCTTTTCTTCTCTCATCTGAATGAACTAAGTAAATGTGTAATGAAAAAAAAGGTTTTATTTATGTTTTTGGAAAGCTTTTATATGTGGATAGAGGCTCTATTCTCTGCCCAAATAGAACAGAAAAATGACCTTGAAATTTTCGCTCTTCCTCCACTTGAGAGAGTCAAAACAGAAGATGCTCTCTTTACAATACCAGAAAAGACTCTCGATAGCTGTGTCGGTCCTGCAACATACCACTATGCTTTCAAGCAAAGGGTCCTACATACTTTGAAAAGTTTGACAGTCAATAGCTCATTAAAGTTGGGAAATAACTCATTGAAATCCACAAACCTATTACTTTATTTCAAACTTTTTATTCTACAATTAAATAAAATATAAAATGTGGATATATAGCAATTTCAATGTATATTTTAGTAAGTAATCTATAGTGTACAAATATTCTATTATTATTTTATTCCACTTGTACTTTTTATTTTTTTGTTATTGAAATAGTTATTAGCATAAATGTTTATTTTTCATAAAAAAAAGTTTATTGTCAAATGATTCATTATTTCTGTCTTGAGAAGTAAGTTCAATGTCTTAAGTGCGCGGTGGCTATGACGTCGAGCCACCACTCTTGAAAAAGCCCCTAGTCAGATTTCTTTTCTTTTTTTGTGACTAAATAATATTTATAGAGGATGAGAACATTAAATTTATCAAATATTTCATTACAAAAAAGTATATTTTAGCTTTGTGCCCACAAAAGAGTTAAGACGATTGCTCATTTCTGAACTTTTAAATGTTTTATTAAAAATATTTAACTATAAAAAAAAAGAACTATGAGGGGAGGAGGGCCTAGACATTTGTTTATATTCACTGCATAAAAAATCTGAAAAAAAGAAAGTAGTAACTCAAAATCATGAAATTCCGGTTTGGCTGGAAACCGGTTTTGGCTCTAATTAAAACTTTCACTCAACTTGCGTTTCATAAGCGTAATTTACAAATGTATAGAGTTTTAATTTTTTTTTTTTTTGAAGGCTTAAATCTTAAGTTAAAGCTTCCAAATTTCACGCATCGATAACAAACAACGTTAAATTACGTGACGGGGCTTTATAGAGCCTTTCACTAATCCTCTTGGGAAATCTTTGGGGCCAGAGAATGGCATTTCAATCCAGCCTTCTCAAGAAGAAAACGCGATATGCAGATTAGGAATGATTATATATATTGCAGCTTTTGCATTCGTGAGGAAATCGGCTGGAGGCCGGAGAGTATTATAAGAGCCATATAGAAGTCAGTTAGAAGCCAGAAAGTTGCATAGTAGCCGGATCAAGTGTCCAAGCATTGGAGGAATAAGACAAAATAAAAGTTTCAAGTTGGGTTTTGCAGAAGTATCATAGAAGGACTACAAGAGTTACTGAGTCGAAAGGTCAAAATCAAAGAACCTTCTAGATCTGAATATTTCTTAGACATTGCTTATCGATTAAAACCAACAATCAGTAATAATTTAAGTAAACCATTGAGCAACGGTTTCATCCATACTGGTCATGGTGATATATCTGGGAGATCATGTGGGAAAATCCTGGGCGTATTAATGAGATTTATCTTCAAAACCAGATAGAGACTCTTGATTTGTTAGGAACAAAATATCCTTCTCCTGCCCCTACACTACATAACCGAAACACCAAAACAGCTGCTTCAAAAGATGCTTAATCAAAGAAAAGCTTAACCAATCTGGGTGCAACATATTGCGAAAACAACAAAATGGAGATAGCAAATCGCAATGCTTTATATCTAACACTATAGAGTGCAGATTTATCCCGCCAAGGTCTCCAAATTATGGAGGACTATGGGAAGCCTGGGTAAAGTGATTCAAATTTCATTTAAAGAGTTGTAAGGAACTCGCACGTAATTCTTGACGAGTTCCTTACTATATTTAGTGAAACTGAAAAGGGGAGGGCACGACTAAGGAAATTCATTTGGGGTCGAGACTTGGTGTAATAGTAGTAATCCTTTAGGGTGTTCAACCCTCAATGTGATTCCACCGAATAGCCAGTCAATCCGGAGAAAATAGCATTCGAAATTCATGTTTAGCTTTTATACAATTGAGTTTCAATTTCCTCCAATGATTCCGTAGCTATTTCAACTATTTAGAATGCTGCAGATGCAGCAATTCCTAAGATTTCTAGCCCCCACCGGAAGCCGTACAAACCATGGTGGAATTCTAACTAGAAAACAAGGAATAAAGGAGGGTATTTTCAGGAGGTAACCCACCACTGAAAATCTCATAGTGTTGAAACGTGTAAAAGCGTTAGATCGTAAGATACGACTTCCAAGTCGGATATAATCTCTGATCAAGTATGCATCTTCAACCACATCCCCAACTACAAGTCAACAGTTGTGAGTAAAAACAGCAAATGACCTCTATCGGGACATTTATCATCCTGATATTTTAAATATCGTCTGCTAATTACTCGTCACCAGTTGATGTGGCCAACCTGATTAGCCAAACATTTGCTAGTGTGTTCAGCTCCAATTCATATAGTCCTGCATTTCAGGTGACTAAGGATCACTTAGAGTGGACACCTATCAACTTCTTGTGCCGGCAGCTTCTACCAAACAACTGTGACTTTGTCATGTGGGAATCGAAAAGGACCTTGCCATCGGTCCCCAATACTAGTCCGGGTCCTTACGGAACGAGGATTCACTATTAAGTCTCCTTAGCCTATTCAACCGAATATGGAGGAAGCAGGTGTATCCTAGTCAATGGCAAGAAGCCATAGTGATCCCCATCCTAAAACCTGGAAAAAATCCAAAGAATCCTCTAAGCTATTGACCGATAGCACTCACGAGCCACCTTTGTAAGACACTGGAACGTATGGTCAATACCTGTCTCGTTTATCAGCTAGAAAAGAACTGATGCATTCCTCTGTTTCAAATTGGCTTCCGCAAAGGAAGGCCCACTCTCGACAACATTATAATGCCAGAAAGCAAAGTCAGAAACGCTTTTGCCCGGATGAATCATCTGGTTTCTATTTTCTTTGATATCGAGAAAGAATATGATTGTACTTGGCGCTGTAGGATTCTCCGCACTCTTTTCATTTACCGTTTACGTTAGTCAAAACTTTTTAACTAGACGCACTTTTAGAGTTAGACTGGGTGGCACTCAATCTTTTCCTTTTATTGAAGCTGTAGGAGTATCTCAGGGGAGTATTTTGAGTGTCATTCTTTTTATATATCGCCCATTTAAAAAAATTTATTGCCCTCTACACAGGCTTCTTTTTAAGTGGACGATCTGCAGATAAGTTGTGAAGGCTCGGACATGCACATGATTGAGCATTAACAATCTAATTAAATGGTGTGACACGAAGTGTCACAGTATTTCTGCAAGTAAGAATAGCTGTGGACATTATTGTCGGAAAAGGGGTCTTCATCCCGACCCTGAAATACTCATTCGGGATACGCAAACTTCCGTCGTTTCTGACGTACGATTCCTCGGAGTAATATTCGACCACCTACTCCCTTTCCTTCCTTATATTTTACATTTTAGGAAGAAATTTGAAAAGTCCCTCAACCTCTTGAGGACGTGAGAGGTGTTGAGAGGGGCGGATCGAACGTCACTGCTCCAAGTGTATCAATCTTTCGTACTGTCTCGCATGGATTACGGTTGTGTTATTTACGGATCTGCATAAAACTATGCTCTGAAAAAATTTGACCCTGTCCACCATATAGCATTGAGAACCTGCTCTGGTGCGTTTCACACATCTCCAGTGCAGAGTCTGAACCTTTATTGCAACCAGATTCCTCTGGATCTGTGACGGAGAAAGTTGTCTCTTGCCTTTTATTTTAATCCTCTGAGCAATGTTAACTTGACCACCAGACTTTATGATGCCCATCCGTCTAACATCCGGGTGTTTATAGATAGGGTGAAGCTTCTTGTATGTGAACTCGATATACCTATCGTCCAGCAAAGAAACGTTTTGCGATTCCAACCATGGAATACGCCACATTTTCACTATATCAATTCTTTTGCCAATTACAGTAAAACCACCTATCGATTTTCAGGGCATCTTTGCTTACCATCCCAGTCGGTAATTGAAGATAATATGTACGGTTATCGGCTTGACACTTCTTGAAGCGTTTTCACTGCTAAAGCTGTCACCATCACTGCAATTAATCGACTCCAATATGCCCCGTAAATACTGCATTTTTACTGACAGCATGAATATCTTAGAAGCGCTTGGAAATTACAACGATCGGTGTAGTCCAGTGGTATATAATGTACTCGACACCACGAGTCGACTCTACAGAAAGGGATTCGAAATAACATTTTTTCGGTTACCCAGCCACGTAGGTATTATCAGCAACGAAAGAGCGGACAGCGCGGCTCGGTCGGTGACGAGCCTTTTGCTGGTATCAGTTCCGCTGCATCCTGCATCATAAATTTACGACCTGGCAGAAATCATGGAATCGGCAGTTGGATAACAAACTGCACTCTGTGAAACCTATCATAGGAGCATGGTCTGTGATGCCAATACAAAGGGTCGACGTCAAACTGACTCGCCTTCGTATTAGTCGCTTTACACACAGACATTTGTTGTTGGGAAAGATGCTCCTCAATGTCTTTCACGCAAGGTCTCGTATAGTTCGACGCATTTTAGTAGTTTTTAATCATTATCGTATCACCTTTATTAATTCATCTCATTTAACCTTAATGAAGCCCATGACCCCATGACCTTTTACATTTTACACAGTTTTTAGATCAAGTTTTAAAACTTTTAATACCATAAGGTCAAGTAATTGATTTTAATAAAAAACATTTTTAAACTTTTGAACAAATGACCAGTAAACCTTATAATCACTCACTCACTTATTCGAGCCATTTTTAAAATAAATCTTTTATTTTTCCTTCCAATCGAAAGAAACCTAAGCAGACGATTATTCTGAAGTTGCCAAAGTTTTATCTCAAAATGTAAATGAGAAAATAAATTACAAAATCGTGTCCATAAAGTGGGAACGATCTTCTGTAAAATCATTTTAACCAATTTATTCAGTATGTAATGTGACCACCTTGGACATCTATACAAGTCTCAATCTGGTGAGGCATTCTATCAAATACTCAAATGTGGTTGCATGAGGTAACCTTAGCCAAGTCACATGCACTGCTGTTCGCAGTTCTTCCACAATTTGAGCTAGTGGTCCTCGGATTATGTCACAACCAATGCGATCCCACAAGTGTTCGATGGCATTCCAATCTGGAGAGTTTGCCGGCCAGTAAAATATGTCAAATCCAGTCAAGCTATTAAGAGTTCACCGTGGGATATGCAGCCTGGCCTTCTCTTACTGGAATACCGTGTTGGGTATTTCCTGCAAAAGGGGCAGAACAGCAGGCTCCACAACTTCTGGGACGTAGATGACCATTGTCAGCCGTCAATATATACCAGGAGCATCCTGTGATCCAACATTATACCATCCTAAACCAGGGTGTCCGGTATAGGACCAAGGGAAAGTTACTGGCCTACATAGCCCGAATATGAGTACCACGTGATCAGCTTCTAATGCAAATTTAACCATTTCCATATCCACCTCACCGCTCTCACTCTTGAAATTTGCATAACGCTACATGCATTATTTCTTGATGGTGCAATTTCACTTTTGAGGAGTGTCGTATGTGAATATGCGTATGTATTGAAATTTCATTTCAACGGCGGAAACCTTATTCTCTTACCATTATTCCTGCAGATGGTAACATCCTTTATTAATACTTCTCGTAGTCAGTTTGCTACATAGCCATAGTTCGATAGCCATGTCGTGGGGTTTCTGCGTAAGTTAGAGGTGTGGGATTCTCGGAAGGATGAGACATTCTATAATTCTTAATATGACTTATTAAGAATTTAACTTAGATATCGAACAAACTTATATTAAGTGAGAATAAACCAAACTACGCCGATTTAATTAACTCAGATCGCGCAATTAGATCACTTATCAATATAAATATATTATATCTGCCTAATCACAATCTCAATAATATACTAGCGTTCAGAAAATAATCTTCCTACCTTGGTTGAATACTCAACGGTTTAATCACTTTCAGATAGGCTGTTGGGCTCGCGTGCAATAGTATGCACCTTGTAGTAATGGCTGGATATCCGTGATTCTTTGGTAGGCCGTCAAATTACACTTCTACCTTTTCCAAACAGAACTTTCTCTAAATTGCCATTTTTCTCACTAAAATTCCTATCCTTTTATCTTATTTGCATCTATGCTTCGTTTCACTTCTTGGATTTGGGTTGGAAAAGTTTTGCCATTAATCGTGGCCGTCAAAGAACATAGAGGTTATGTTAGAGGAAGAACGCGAGAGATGTCACAACCCCTCCAAGAAGAAAAACGTGATTTATTCAAGGGTTCTCAGCAACCGTAAGAAATTACGTGCCTAAATTTTTATTTCTGAATCTCCTCACTTTCTAAGTTTTATTTAAATTTTAACCTTGAATTCTCATTTTAACTTCTATGATTTCCAATATTTAACTTAACTGTAATTTTCATTATTCATCTTAGAATTAAATTTAATATTTAACTTAAATTTAAACTCGTGACAGACACACAATAAATTTTACTCCATTAACTAGGCCAACATTAACAATTTTGCTTTTTAATCATGGCATATTCTCACTTTTACACATGTACTTAACTCTATATATTTAACGTTAAATATTTTATACACTAAAGTTTTTACGTGCAATTCTTCCTGGGTACGTAGACCCAAAACTCTGCATCAGGACAAATATTCATTTATGAGCTTGGAGACCGGCTCCACTGCTCCAAGTTGAGGCTACATATCAGCTATGAAACAATTGTTCTTTCAGGGTCTGTCACCCTGAAATGAAAACTCATTAAGTTACTTTGCAAAATCTATATTTACATAATACCAGTAAGTTTCACAATTTTTATGCATTATACATCATTTTTAAATTACAATAAACTTTCATTTCCATCAAGCATCTGGCCCCGTCAAACCCCCAATGAGCCGCGCAGCGCTGTTAATATTACTGTTAGTGCCCTGACTACGCCGCGTTTCCCTGAACCAGATGCACCTTAATACGGAACAATAGAACAACATATATATATACACATTATACAATTACAAACATTTTTCAATACATCATTAAAACAAATAACCAAAGGAATTGTCGCATCTCACGAAGTCATACATGGAAGTAAACAAATGCATAATTACAGTTGTTTTCTCCATCAAGTGAGAGAGAAAAAAATTTTACAAGTGAAAAGTTCAAAAAAAATGTACACTCATTGTAGTGTCAACTTTTGCTTGGATTATAACTTTTAAACACCGCCCGAGACTTCCTTCTTTGCAATAATTCTTCCGACCACTTGTTGGAAGGAACATACAAATGAAACAATACAACCTGATTTTTATATTCTGTCTCCCACCATCAACTCTAATGACAAGGTGCTATCACTGTTCGTTTTTCTTCTCATTCCTCGGCTGCTCTGTGATCCTTTATATTGCCTGATGTAGGGCTTGTAGTCTCCTTGTCGGCTTTTCCTTGCTTGGCTTGTCGTTGCTTCCTTGGCCGGTCGGGACTCCTGATCCTTTTCCTGGCGTGGACGTAGGTCATATCTCCCTCCATCTTGAACTCCAGTTGTCTCCGTCTTGTTCTTCTTCCTACTTATATAAATATTACTGGATGACAATGGTCTTATATTAATGTTATTGGGTCTACTTTTCTGCCGCATTCTCTGTAGTCCACTTGACCTCGATCCATACGAACTTTTAATTCCTTTATCTAGCCGTTTTCTTTTATTTCTTGTTTCATTAGAGAAAGAGCTAGGCAGCGATCTGATAAGTGATCTGAGCTTATCGGCCTTATCCGTGTTTTTCTTAGATTGTTTTGACTTGAGATTTATCCCTTTTTCCACTAACTCACGCTTTACCGCAGACCTTTTTTTCCCATATTGCGACCATTTCCCATTTGATCTTTGATGTACGTTTTCCGAACTACTCGTTTCCTGACGTGAACTAATACTATCTGGGCGACCTGTTCCTAACTAGACCTCGTCACATTTCCTATGACGATATATTCTTACTTGATCAACATTAACTGTTAACCTTTTTCCTGACCTCCATATTACAATATTATTATTATTTCTTACTTCTGACACTCTATACGGACCTTCAAATTTTTGTTTAAATTTGGAACAGATTTTATTAGCTGCTGAACTTAAAGGGTGTGTCTCTAATAAGACCCAATCATCTGCCTTAATTTGTACATCCCGTCTTCGTCTATTATAATATCTTTCCCATCTTTCATGCTTAGTTTTCGTATTTAGTCTAGCTTCATGAAATAATTTCTCAATATTTCTTACTGCAAATTCAGATCCGTCTGAAATCTTTACTAATTTTTGAAATGGCGTAATCAACTTTCGACCCAAATAGAACTCCGCAGGGGTTTTTCCCGTCGTTTCATTCACTGCCGTACGAATAGCGTAAGCAAACTCACGTAAGAATTGGTCCCAAGTATCGTGTTGATCATTAACTATATTTGCACTATATCTCGATTTACTCTTTCTGTCCTATTTGCATGTAGTCTATATGCAACAGTCTTCACATGCCTTATGCCTAATCTTTCACTTAAAAGTTCAAAAATTTCGGATATAAATTGGGGACCGTTATCACTTATTAATTTTATTGGAGCTCCAAAATGCGATATAAAATTATCAAAAAAAGTATCCGCTATTATACGAGCCGAGGCCTTTTTAAGAGGTATAATTTCAGCCCATTTGCTGAAATGATCGGTAATTACTAAAACATATCGATTACGTCTTACTCTCGATATAGGATACGGGCCTAACAAATCTAACGTAACTATCTCATTTGGATAATTTGATACAATCGGATTTAATCGACCAGCTGGTAACGCGTTTTTATAATTATTAACTTGGCACATATGGCATGTAGAGACGTATTGATCAATAAATTTTCTCATATACGGGGAATAACAAACGTCCCGAATTTTATGATAAGTTTTAAATCTACCTAGATGTCCCGCTATTGGTTTGTCGTGAAATTCGCGTAGGATGCTGTTTCTTAAAGACTTTGGAATGTATACACGCATTTCACCTAACGACGTTGCGTGTTTCACATAAAACAACAAGCCTTCAATTAGACGGAAGTCGTGGGACCAATTCTCACATATCGTCGCATTAACAGAGTTATCTTCCGGGTTTTCTAAATATCTATATATATGACCTAATTCTGGGTAATTCTTTTGCTCTGTTATTAACTGTTCCCGTGAAGTAAGTACTAAATCTCTGATTATTGAACAATTAATTTTTTCTCCTATTATACTTT
>BMAV01021115.1:655623-694469 GCA_019973955.1 Trichonephila inaurata madagascariensis | reverse complement strand
CGCACTGTTCAGCTACACGAGGGCTTTTGGCGACGGACCACGTAATTTTGAACCATGGTCAAGTGACGTGGACGACACCTATGGCAGTCTTATGGTGTTTTTCCCTTAATCCTCAGGTTGCGGCCCGCATGAAATATCTGCCATATGTATGCAGCCTGGAGGGAAAAAAAGGTTGATTTAGTGGATTTCAGATATATTGCTTCTAAAGGCTTTGATCAGTTGTGGAAATGTCTAGACGGTGATCCTAAATTAAATTACCTTTACACTAGTACTTCTCAAACTTTCAATGTTTTTTATTCTTATTGAGAACATTTATAACACCACAAAGTATCACACGGGGCCTTACAGAAGTAAGCATGAAGCAAACATTACATAGGAAAGAAGTAATTTAAAGTCAAGAAGGATTACAATACAAACATCCATGCCTTCTCCAGGATTCGAACCCAGGCCCTACGGCACCGCAGTCAACGTCACTAACCACTCTACCGGATGGGCGGAAACTTTCAATGTTTGCGACCCAATTTTCATACACCCTTGTGATATGGCCCCCTTTTTGTGACCATATCTTTCATTGTCAACGTGAGCTAGAGGTGTGGGATTTTCCGAATAATAATCAGACATTTTAAATTATTAATACGACTTTATTAAGAATAGAACTTAAACGTTTAACAATTTAGATAAATTTATATAAATGATAATCTAGAATGAACGAACACACAAAAATAGTTAAAACGAATCGCGTAAGTTAGACCACTTTCTCTAAATAATTATATTATCTGCCTACCCTCACTTCTAATAATATTACAAGTTCTAATATCAAATAATCAGTTCTACCTTAATTCAAATTTAACTTCAATCTTTAAATGGAAACGTCTAGGCGCGTGTGCAATGGTATGCACCTTGTATTAATGGCAGGGTTTCTAGTTAACTTTACGATAGGCTGTTAATTCACGCTTGCATCTCCTCCAAACATAACATTCATCAAATTGATTCATTTTACTGAAACTTCTGTTCTTTTAAAAGCTATCTTATTTGCATTTCTTATTCGCATTTCGCTTTTTTTATTTTGGTTGGAAAAGAGTTGCCATTAATCTTGGATGTCAAAGAACCCAGAGGTTATGTTAAAGAAAAGACGCGTGAGCCCGTCACAAGCCCCTCCAAGAAGCAAAACGTGATTTATTCGAGGGTCTTAATGGCCCTTACGAAATTACGTGCCTAAATTTTTATTTCTTAATCTCCTCACTTTCCAAGTTTTATTTAAATTTTAACCTTGAATCCTCATTTTAACTATTAATTTTCAATATTCAGCTTAAATTTTAATTTTTAATATTCCTCCTTAATTTGAACTCTTGACAGCCACAATAAATTTTACTCAATTAATTAGACCAACATTAACAGTTATGCATTTTAATCATGGTAGATTCTCACTTTTACAACAAATATGGGTATGCCCCATCCGGGCTACGGGACCGGGAAAAAAACATCTATGACTTAGATGGAAAAACGAGGCCCACATACTCCTTAACTAACTTAAATCTACTTAAATGCTACTTAATGTTACTTAAAAACTATTATAACAAACTTCTTTATCTTCTATTGCTTTTCCATCCAGTACAAAAAAAGGAACTTTGAGACTTGGTTTACAAATTGGAATTCAGGGTCTGTCACCCTGAAATGAAAATTCTTTAAGTTACTTGGCAAAATCTATATTCACATAATAACAGTATATTTCACAATTTTTATAGATTATATATCACTTTTAAATTACAACTAATTTTTATATATATACCTCATCTGGTTCTTTCAAAAAACTTCCCATCAGTCACGCAGCGCCGTTATTGTTATTGTTAGTAACCTATCTACGCTGCGTTTCCCTGAACCAGATGTACATTAATATGAAACAATACAACAATATATATATACACTATACCATTGCAAACATTTTTCAATAAATCATTAAAACAAATAACTAAAGGAATTGTCGCATCTCAGCGAAGTCATACATGGAAGTAAACAAATGTATGATTACAATTGTTTTCTCAATCAATTGAGAAAAAATTTTACAAGTCAAACGTTCAAAAAAAAAAAAAAATACACTCATTGTAGTGTCAACATTTGCTTGGATTATAATTTTTAAATACCACCTGAGACTTCCTTCTCTGCAATAATTCTTTCGACCACTTGTTGGAAAGAATATAAAATGAAACGATACAACCTGATTTTTATGGCTTGGCATCTCCTACTAGAACTTCCAAGGATAAGGTACTATTAGACTTCGCTCCTCTTTTCATTTCTTGGCTGCTCTGTTGAGGGTTATTTTTTTTGTTGGTTTTCCTGCTCCTTGATCCTGCCTGTTCCTGATGTAGGGTCTGTAGTGTTCTCCTCAGCTGTTCCTGCCTTAAACTGACTTCACTTTACTGGTTGGTAGGGTTTCTTGATCTTGCTTCTTTCGTGTTCAGAGGTTATACCTCTCTCTATCTTGAACCACTGCTCCTTCCATTCAGTTCCTCTTCTTACGTTGAGACATAGCCATCCTGTGATGACTATGTCTATTAGGATCCGCGTAAGCTAGAGGTGTGGGATTATCTAAATGATGAGACATTTGGATTCTTAACACAACTTTTATTAAGAATAACTTAAATTACTTAATTCTAATTAACAACTTTCTTAAAGTGAGAGTTAACACCCAATTAAACCTTATATTCAAGTCAGATCGCGCCACTAGATCACTTATTTTAATTATAATGAATTAACTGATTAATCTAACTTCCTATACAAAATATTACCTTTTGTAGAGTCACCTTCCTTCAGCGATTGAGTAATACCTATAACGTAACCTTAGATGCGAAGATTCAAACTTCTTTATAATTTAATTTATATGAACGTATCCTTCTTCCAGAGCTATAGGACCTCTAATTCTTGATCCGAATGATTCCACACTAAGTTATTTCTAAACTTGCCGCGCCTGCTCATCAAAGTTTCTATCCTTTTAAAGTATATCTCATTTACATATTTGATCCGTTTGTCTTCTTGGTATTGGGTTGGAAAGGTTTTGCCATTAATCGTGGCCGTCAAAGAACTTAGGAGTTATGTTAGAAGAAGGACGCGAGAGACGTCACAACGTATATAAATAGTATGATTATCTGATGACAATGGTCTTTTATTTATTTTATGGTCTACACGTTTCTGCAACTTTCTTTGTGGTCCACTTGACCAAGATCCATGCGATCGTTTATATCCTAATTTTTCCGGGCGTTTTCTTTTAATTTTTGTTTTATTATTGGAAAAAGAGCTAGGTAGTGATCTGATAAGTGGTCTGCGCTTATAGGCCCTACCTGTGTGTTTCTCACCTTGATTTGACTTAATATTTATCCCTTTTTCCTCTAACTCACGCTTTACATCTGACTCCTTCTTCCAACCATATTGCGACTCATTTGATCTTCGTTGTACGCTTTCCCAACTAATCGTTTCCTGACGTGAACTAATGCTATCCGAGCTACCTGTTCCTATCTCAATCTCGTCACATTTCCTATGACGATATATTCGCACTTGATCAACATTGACGGATAAAATTTTTCCTGACCGCCATATTATAACATTATTATTATTTCTTACTTCTAACACCCTATACGGACCTTCAAATTTTTGTTTAAACTTGGCACATATTTTGTTGGCTGCTGAACTTAAAGGGTGTGTTTCTAACAAGACCCAGTCATTCACCTTAATTTGTACATCACGCCTGCGTCTATTATAATACTTCTCCAATTTTTCCTGTTTAGCTTTTGTGTTTCGTCTAGCTTCATCAAACAATTTTTCAATATCACCTACTGCAAACTCAGTTCCGTCCGAAATCATGATTAATTTTTAAAATGAGGTAATCAACTTTCGACCCAAAAATAATTCCGCAGGGGTTTTCCCCGTCGTTTCATTCACTGCTGTATGAATAGCATAAGCAAACTCACGTAAGAATTGGTCCCATGTATCATGTTGATCATTTACATAATTTGCAATCACTTGCACCAGATCGCGATTAACGCGTTCGGTTTTATTTGCTTGAGGTCTATATAAAACAGTCTTCACATGCCTTATGCCTAATCTTTCACTTAAATGTTCAAAAATTTTGGATATAAATTGGGGACCGTTATCACTTATTAATTTTATTGGAGCTCCAAAACGCGATATAAAATTATGAAAAAGTATCCGCTATTACACAAGCCGAGGCCTTTGTAAGAGGTATGATTTCAGCCCATTTGCTGAAATGATCGGTAATTACTCATACATATCGATTGCGTCTCACTCTCGATGTAGGATACGGGCCTAACAAGTCTAATGTAACTATCTCATTTGGATAATTTGACACAATCGGATTTGATCGACCAGCTGGTAACGCTTTTTTATAATTATTAACTTGACACATATGGAATGTAGAGACATATTGATCACAATAAATTTTCACTTATGCGGGGAATAATAAACGTCCCTAATTTTATGATAAGTCTTAAAACGACCAAAATGACCAGCTATGGGCTTGTCGTGAAATTCTCTCATTATTTCATCCCTTAAAGACTTTGGAATGTATACACGCATTTCACCTAGTGAAGTCGCATATTTCGCATAAAATAGCAAGCCCTCAATTAATCTAAAGTCTTTGGACCAATTCTCACATATCGTCGCATTAACTGAGTTATATTCCGGGTTTTCTAAATATCTATAGATATGGACCTAATTCTGGGTCATTCTTTTGCTCTGTTATTAACTGTTCTTGCGACGTACGTACTAAATCTCTGATTATTGCACAATTAACTTTCTCTCTCATTGTACTTTCAACCGGGTTTCTGGATAAAACATCCGCCACCACATTTTAAGTTCCAAGTCTATGTTCCCATTCTATATTCAATTCTGCTAATTTGAGTGCCCATCTGATCATCCTACTTGACAAATTTTTCCCATGAGTTAAACGTGCTAAAGCAGCGTGATCAGTAATAACTTTAATCGGCAGTGATCCTAAATATGTTCTGAATTTATTCAGCACCCACACTACTGCTAAACATTCTCTCTCAGTTTCCGTATAATTCCTTTTGAGCGTTTCTCAGAGTACGCGATGCAAATACAACTGGTCTCTGTTCTTGATTTAGAACTGCTCTGACACCTATTGAACTTGCATCTGTAAATAACTCGAAAGGCTTTTTGAAATCCGGCAATTTTAAAACTGGCGCATCTGTTATGGCCACCTTGATCGCGTCGAATGCTTTCTGCGCCTCAATTGACCAGAATTTTTTTTTTAATTTTCGTTTAAGATTTTAAAAAGGTTTGCAAAGATCAGCATAATTTTTAATAAATTTCGCGTGCCACTGGGTGATACCCAAAAATTTGGATACCTCCTTTGAGTTCCGTGGTGGTTTCATCTCGAGTATGGCTCGAAACTTTGTCTCATCCGTTTTGATTCCTTCCTTACTAATAATCAATCCTAAATACTTCAATTTATCGCAACCAAATCTACACTTATCTTTATTTAATGTCAATCCTTTATCTTGCAATAACGTAAAAACCTCCCTTAAATGTTCAACATGTTGAGTGAATGATGGAGACGAGATGATCACGTCTCCCATATACACATTCACAAATTTCCGTATCACTGGTTTCAATATAATTTCTATCGCTTTTTCAAAATTGGGAGCCACCCTTGATAAGCCAAATGGCATACGCCGGAATGCTTAGGTGCCACTTTTTACTACGAACGCGGTCTTAACAATATCAATGTGGTTTACTGCCGTTTGAAAGTACCCACTTCTTAGATCTTCTTAGATCAAGAGATGACATTATTGTCGTATAGGGGATATTCGTTATTAAATCATCTATTAACGGTAAGCGATAGCGTGGATACTTCTTGACCGAATTAAGTTTCCTATAATCAACCGCAAATCTATATGCTTCCGGATTATCCGGTGGTAACCCATTATTCTTTTTACATAACACAACTTCTGACGCGTACGGGGATTGAATTGGAACTATGGTTCCTTCTTGCAACTTTTTCTCTATATGAAATTCGAGTATCGCTTGCTTTTACCGATCATACCTGTACGACCTGGAAACAACCGGTGGACTATCTCCCGTATCAATTTCATGGTATAAAACATGAGTAAGACCTGGTTTATCTGAGAACAATCCCTTAAAATTACTAAACAAATCTTGTAACTCCTGTTTTTGCTTATCCTCCAACTTTGTCTTAGACAGATCTATTTCTACATTTTCTTCCTCAATTGTTTTAACCTCCTTATCTATTTGCGAATCTGGAATCTTTAACGATTTTCGATCAAAGTCTAAAACAATCTTTGATCCACTTATGAAATCAACCCCAAGAATACATGAGTATTCCAAATCTGTCAACACATGAAACAACCAAGGCTTTTCAAACTCCCTAATTTGAACAATCAATTCTACAATTTCTACATTTTGACATTTCGCTCCCTGTGCCGTTATCACCTGAACACGCGTTTCTTTTACTTGCTTATAAAAAATATTTTCTATACATTTCCTCCGATATAAATGACTTCTGCGTTCCAGTGTCCCATAACGCTTTCGTAAATGTTTCATTTAATAAAATAGGAACATATGGGAGTTCCACTGGAGACATACATATCGCAGAAAGTTTAATCTGTATATCCACTGCCGAGTTCTTTTGATTACTTTGAACATCACTAACTTTCAAAATTTTCAATCGTCCCCTTTGCATCCTATTCTCCTTCATCCGATTCTCACTGGAACCCCTATTTCTGCGGTCCCCTCTATTAAAATCATCATTTCGATCTCCATTTCTAAATTGGTATCGCCTATCGTTGAATCTGTGGTCATCGTTCTGAAAACTATTCCTACTATCTAACCATTGTTTTCCTTGACGACCATTCTCGTAGTTACCCCTATTATCATTGCTGCCATTATTTGGTCTACGCCCAACTTCTGAATTTCTCCAATTTCTGCGATTATTATCAACATTAGATATCCTATGCTCATTCCGATCTCGTCTTTCCATATTATCTCAATCCTGCGAACCCCGCGTTGATTTGCAAGAATATTTCTCTTCAAATTTAGCTAAGATCTCCAAAAGTTGTACCGTATTTTATAGATTTCGGACCTCCATATAGTCCTGAACTTGTGATTCGAGTCTAGCAAAAATGTGATCTACCAAGTCCGCCTGCGACATCCCTAGTTCCAGTTTTTGATGCAATTTTAATAAATCGTAAACAAAATCCGTTGGCTCCTGATTCCTTCCCTGCTGAGACGCGTAAAACCTCGTCTCCAAATCTTTCTTATTCCTTATGGTGGGGAATGCTTTTGATAATTCTGCTTTTACCTGCGCGAAATCTGTGGCGGAATCCTGTACTAACACTGATCCGGATATCTGATACCAATCTCGGGCCCTTTCCCGGAGATGACCTTTTAAATAAGCGCATGCTAAATCGCTAGTTATTTCTAGTAATTTTATTTGATCGTCTATGGCTTCCAAAAAGTCGGTCACATTTTCCGACCCGGAAAAGCACACTTCTGATAAAATACCAAACCCACTCGAGCTTCCTACCCCGGGGTCATATAAATTAAATTTGGTTGGGCGCCAATGTGATATGGCCCCCTTTTGGTGACAATATCTTTGATTGTCAGCGTGAGATAGAGGTGTGGGATTTTCAGAATAATAATCAGACATTTTAAATTCTTAATATGACTTTATTAAGAATAGAACTTAAACGTCTAACAATTTAGATAAATTTATCTAAATGAGAATCTAGAATGAATGAACACACAAAAATAGTTAAACCGAATCGCGTAAGTTAGGCCACTTTCTCTAAATAATTATATTATCCGCCTACTCTCACTTCTAATAATATTACAAGTTCTAATATCAAATAATCAATCCTACCTTAATTCAAATTTAACTTCAATCTTTAAATGGAAACTTCTAGGCGCGTGTGCAATGGTATGCACCTTGTATTAATGGCAGGGTTTCTAGTTAACTTTACGATAGGCTGTTAATTCACGCTTGCATCTCCTCCAAACATAACATTCATCAAATTGCCATTCATTTTACTGAAACTTCTGTTCTTTTAAAGGCTATCTTATTTGCATTTCTTATTCGCATTTCGCTTTTTTTGTTTTGGTTGGAAAAGAGTTGCCATTAATCTTGGCCGTCAAAGAACCCAGAGGTTATGTTAAAGAAAAGACGCGTGAGTCCGTCACACCCTCTTTCCTGCCCATCCAACGACAATGTATTGAATGCAATAATAATGCACTTTGACGCTAAAGCTGCAACGTGTCTATAATTATAAACCGTAAAAATTATCAAGATGAGTATTAAACTTTGTATATGACAAGGCTATGGGAGTCGGTAGCAACTATTAAGATGCCTGACTTGTGCAATATCATCAATTTTGATGAAAATGACAAAAAAAAAATTTAATTTGATATTTTTAATTTTTGAATTTTCTTCTTTCTAAAATACACCTTACTTTTGCTTGTAATCTAATAATTTACGAAGTTATAGCAGTTTTTGTCAAGTGAGAACAACAAAAACAAACCGGAATTGCTTTGAATTTGAAAGATTTTTACTCTTTTTTGGAGTGTTATTGAATTTATTAATAAAATATTAATTTTGGTAATATTAAAACTGAATATAGAGATATTTTTTTTTAATAATTTAATAGTTTTTAGTAAAATTTGGCAACAACTTTGTGACATCTCTCGCGTTCTTCTTCTAACATAACTTCTACGTTCTTTGACGGCCACGATTAATGACAAAACTTTTCCAACCCAATACCAAGAAGAGAAACAGGACGAAAATGCAAATAAGATATACTTTAAAAGGATAGAGGGTTTAGTGAGATAGAACGGCAATCTTAGAGATAACTTAGTGCGTAACAGTTCGGAACAAGTGTTAGACGGCCTACTCACAAGGAAGAAGGATACGCCCAGCGTCGCTAATAATAATAATTATAAGAAATAGTAATAGTACCTGAATACACCTTTCTACAAGTAGCAGAATAGGGGAGTCTTCAACCAAGGTAGGAGGGTCCCTCTATAAAAGGTAATATTTTGTATAGGAAGTTAGATTAGGCAGATAATTAAATATAATTAAGATAAGTGATCTAGTTGTGCGATCTGACTTAAATATTCAGTTTAATTGGTGGCTTATTCTCACTTAAAGAAAGTTGTTCTTTAGAATTAAGTAATTTAAGTTATTCTTAATAAAAGTTGTGTTAAGAATTATAAAATGTCTCATCTTTTAGATAATCCCACACCTCTAGCTTACGCGGATCCCACAAGACATAGCTATCGCAGGATGGCTATGTCACAACTTTACAGGTTTGTTGTCATTCATTTTTCGATTTGCTTATGTTCTAGCTACTCGATTCTTCGCTCCTCATTTAACTTATTATTTTGATATATTTTATTAAAAAAAAAAGGTCTTTTTTTAAGACAAAATATTGATTAATTACGGCTAAATCAAGATCTGGGAGGTCTAAGAAGCGCCGATTTACTGGAAATCGTTATACCATTTGTGCTACTATTAATGAGAATGATGAAACATCTGAGCCCAATTCTATTTAATCCGCTAGTGCCAAAAAATTGGAATCAAGCCATATAAGTTTGGAAATTTTCTCAGAAAGATTGTTTGAAACTTCTGAAGACAGTAGAATTGTCAGCTTGACAACTTTGATTTCATTTTTTGCCATAGTTTGTTGCCCTGATTGTTATTCTCAGGGCTTGGAACTTATAGAAGACTCTGTCAGTAGATTATGCTCATATATGAACCTAAAGTGCAAAAACTGCTCCTTCTTTAAAGGTTTCCTTACGACAGAAAAGATGAAAGGTTCTGGTCTTATAAACTCTTCAATTGTTTTGGGGATAAAGATAATAGGGAAAGGATTTTCAGCCGGCAAAAAGTTATGTGCTTTCCTCGGTTTACCTTTCCTGTCCAAACTTGCTTTCCGCAATCAAGAAAGGAAACTGTTGAAAGCAACTGAACGTGTTGCTCAAGAAAACGTCAACGCTGCATTGAGTGAAATCAAAGGCTCAAATAGTTTCACTAAATGTGGAATATCTATTGATGGTACTTGGCAACGCAGAGGCTACTCATCTTTGAATAGGTGTGTAAGTGCCATATCAGTTGACACCGGTAAAATTTTAGACTTTGAAGTTATGACGCAATATTGCCACATATGCGCGAAAAGCAATAGCCAATCATCGAAACATGTATGTTCGAACTATAAAGGTTCCGCGGGGAAAACGAAGGTTGTTGGAGCCTACCGTATAATTTAGAAATCAAGTGTAAGGGATGTGCAGTACAATGAATACTACGGAGATGGGGACTCGAAAGGATATGAATCTGTTAAAAACTTTTATGGAATTAATACAGTAACCAAACTCGAGTGTATAGGCCATGTACAGAAACGTGTAGGGGGGCGGTTGCGTCAATAAAAAAAACGATGAAAGGTTTGGGAGGGAAAAATAAATTAACTGATAAAAATTAATTGACAGAATCCAGAACTATTATGGAATAGCTATTCGAAGCAATGTAGGTAATCTACAAAAGATGATGAGTAGTGTAATAGCTGCATTTTTCCACTGTGTATCTGGAAAAAAACAATTCATTGCATGGACAGTGTCCTGAAGAATCTGAGAGTTGGTGTCGTTACCAAAGGGCAAAAGCAGCTGGGAGTCCCCTCAAAGAAATTGAGCTAGGGCTTCCTAATAAATTATAAACCAAATAAAGCCTACATATCTAAAACTGTGTAATGAAACTTTGTTGAAAAAATGTCTTCATGGTAAGACACAAAATTCTAACGAAAGTTATAACAACATTTTGTGGAATATTGTTCCCAAAAATATATTTATTGGACTGGAAACATTTCGTTTGGGTGCATTATTAGCTCTAATACTTTTTTAATTCTGGTTATGCTGGTATATTATCAGTAATTCGAAATGTAAATGGTTCCCTTCCTGAAAGTGTTGCTCAAGAGTTACTTAAATTTGATAAACAACAGATTTCAACATCTTTAAGACACTCTTTACCGATTGCAAAATTGCCTTGAAAAAAAAGAAAAGCAGCAATTAAAACAAAAAGTACTAAGGATGAAAAAACAGAAGGCTTAGTATATTCATATGGAAGATTTTAAAGTACTTCTTTGCATGATTTTTATTCTAATTTATGATAACCTTTGTGATAAACAATATTTTTAAGAGCTTTTTCGTGAATGTTTACTGGTAAAACAACACAAATATATTTTGTATTAAATACTTCTTAACTTCTAAAATAATATGGAATAGTTATAAAAGAGCCAAGAGCTCGACAAGATAGTCAGTTCTTGGTTTTGTAACCTAGAATACTTCATCAATAAATACTTGGGATAAAATCAATACGTATCTATCTTTCTTTCTTCATGACAAGTTTGGTGGAGGCGCCGGGGACCGTGACTCAAATTTCCCGTCATTACTCCATTCAAAACGATAGAACAAGACGCTGAACGATTAAGGAGAAGTCGTCGCACTCAAGGACTTCCACCTGAATTTGGACTTTACGAAAAGTCAAAAAGGACAGCAACATCCAAAATGGACATTACTGGAGAAAAACAGGACGCACAAACAATCTTGATGACTCCTACGGTTCTGGCTGAATCAAGAAAGCCTACAACTTTCAGAGAAGAACCAGGGGACAGGATCCAATAAAATGGCTGAAGGAGTACCAAAAAGTGTCATCGTATAATCGTTGGGATGACACTATGCAGTTAGCCAATGCGTACTTTTTTTAGATGGTACCGCGAGAAAATGGTACAAGAACAATGAGGACAGTTTCACTTCCTGGACTTTACTTGAAAACGGACTGAAAGCAGCATTTGGAGACACCCAAACATATGTCAGACGAGCGAGGGACCATTTGAAATCCCGAGCACAACAGCCTTGGGAATGCATCCAATCTTATATACAGGATGTCCTAGAGCTGTGTAAGCAAGCTGAACCAAGTATGTCCGAAGAGGATAAGGTCTCCCACCTCATGAAAGGTGTCACCGAAGATTTATTTCAAGCTCTTCTAACCAGAGACGTACAAGCATCGGGAGATTTCACTAGGTGGTGCCTTCACATAGAAGAAATGAAGCAGAAGAGACCGAGAAGTTGCAAATTCGAAAGATTACCCAATTTTGTCCCCATAGCGGCCAATGACGAAGTAACCATATTTAATGTCATTAATCCGTCAAGTTGTCAGGGAGGAAACGCAACATGTGTTTTCACAGTCACTCAACATCAAGCAGCCGGAATTGCAATCCATTGAGGCTATCACAAAGGACGAGGTTGACCGATCTTTAGCCACCATCACCAGTCAACCTATCTCTGCCAGTCAACAATTTTTTTCTTCAGCACGGCGGCCGACTTTGAAGACCCCCAGATGACCAACAACATACGCCGCAAGATCACTAATGATTGTGCCACCGCCTCAATACAAGGCACAGCGAAAGACTGACTTGTGGCGCACTGCAGACAGCCGTCCAGTCTGCTTTCACTGCGAAAGGTCCGGACACGTCGTTCGATACTGCCGCGAACGCTGAACAATATTAAACGACTATCGACGCAACAATCCTAGAAACCATAACCTTCCAGACGAACATGAAAATAACGCCAATCATGACGCACCCATCCGACGAAGATCACCCAGCCCAGCTCGAGGAAGATCACCAACACGCCTTACGAGGTCTCGATCACCGACGCCATACCGAATTTCCAACCAGTCACCAAACCGAGAGGAAAACTAAGCCGATCGCCCTCTATAGGAGGTGAGGTCACGAATTTCAGAAATCCTCTATTGGCCGCAAAACTGCATGGAAACCACATCTACGTTTTCATCGATAACCAGCCTGTGAACTCCGGAGCCTCAAATTCCGTCATATCGGAAACATATAGACGAAAGAAACGGAAGGTAATGTTCCTCGAAACTAAGCCGGTTATTCTCAAAGTCGCCGACGGTAACTATGTGAAGCCATTGGGTAAATGTGTCTTACAGTTGACAATCAACGGCCGAACACAGCCATTCCAGTTCACTGTCATGCCGAAATGCAGCCACGACGTCATCCTAGGTTTTGACTTTCTAAAAGCTTCACAGGCCGTTTTAGACTGTGGACGAGCCGAACTTATATTTGACGAACTGTTGCATGACGAATAGATAGATCCTCATGGCATAAAATTATATGCCATATCTGACTCAGTTGTTCCAGCTCCTTCGTGCAAATTTCAAGACCTTGATGCACAAGACGACACTGATTTCTAGTTGAGGGGAATAAAGTTATATGTATAAATCAAGGAATTGCTGTGCCCTCTATGATTACATCTTTAAGAAAAGGCAAAGCCTCAATTTGGGTGACAAATTGTGAAAATCAAGCACGCTGCATTCCAAAGGGAATGTGTATTGCCAATGCAGAGCCTGCTAGAAGTGAGTGTCTGAATACATTGACCGAAGTCCCTTCCTACACTGACTTATGGACCTCGAAATGCTCTGATCAAATTGACTACTCTCGGATGATGGCCTCGACACTGAGTGTAGAGCATATGAAGCCAATGAAATGTCTATTGAGACAATATCAAGATGCCTTCCATAGCGAAACACTGCAAAGAAAATGCAAGCTAAATGTGAAACACAAAATAAACACTGGCACACACTTTGCCGTAAGCCAACTGCCATACCGGGTATCATCAGCAGAAAGACGCGTAATTAACGACGAAGTCGACAAAATGCTGAAGTGAAACATCATCCGACCGTCAGAAAGCCCATGGTCATCCCCGGTAGTACTGGTTCGTAAGAAGGATGGAAGTTAGCGTTTCTGCGTGGACTACCGTCGCCTCAACCAGGTCACCAAGAAAGACGTTTATCCATTACCAAGAATCTCGACGACACTTTGGATTGCCTTAAAGGAGCTCAAGTGGAAGGTTGATAGGGAGAAAACGGCATTTATCACCAGTGACGGATTATATGAATTTAGTGTCATGCCATTCGGGTTGTGTAACGCTCCCGCAACTTTCGAGAGGAGTATGTATAATTTATTTCGGCATTTAAAGTGTAAAATGTGCTTATGCTATTTAGACGATATAATTGTGTTCTCACTGACATTTAATGACCACTTGAGACGACATCATTGCGTGCTTTCCTGCATTAAAGAAGCCGGACTAGTCTTAAATCCAAAGAAATGCTATTTTGGTGCTACAGAGATTAAAGTTCTCGGGCATCTTGTATCTGGTGAAGGCTTAAAACCTGATCCCGATAAATTAAAAGCTGTCAACAGCTTCCCTACACCAAAAAAATACACGACGTTAGGAGCTTCTTGGGACTGTGTTCATACTATCGACGGTTCATCAAGAACTTTTGTTTCCATGTCAAGCCTCTCCAACAGCTTTTAAAAGGAGATTCGAAGTTTCACTGGGAAAAAGCTCAAGAAGACTCATTCAGGGACCTTAAATCAGCTTTGACGTCACCATCTGTTTTAGCCCTATATGATGAAAATGCTCCCACTGAACTGCACACTGACGCCAGTGGTTACGGAATAGGTGCCGTTTTGGTGCAGCAGCAAGATGGAAAAGAAAGAGTCATAGCATATGCCTCAAGGACTCTAACTAAAGCCGAGAAAAACTATTCGACCACTGAACGGGAATGCTTGGCCGCTATATGGGCGATAACTAAGTTCGCCCATACCTTTTCGGAAAGTGCTTCAACATAATTACAGACCACCATTCATTGTGTTGGTTAGACAATCTACGAGATCCTTCCGGTCGATTAGCCAGGTGGGCGTTAAGGCTTCAAGAGTACGATGTCTCCATAGTTTTCAAAAGCGGGAAAAAGCATGCCGACGCCGACTGTTTATCGCGAAACCCTATTCCAATCATACCGGAAATTGAATCCCTTGCTGCTATAAGTGATCTAGCTACCGAACAACGTGATGATCCATCTCTTGCTGCATTCATTAAAGCTTGTGAACAATCGCCAGATTTGTCGAGTGCTGGATTCTCCATTGTGAACAACGTACTCTGTAAAAGAAATTTTGACCCATCCGGAAAACAGTGGCTACCAGTCTTCCCCAAGAAAATGCGGTTAGAAATTCTTCACCACTTCCATGACGAACCGACTGCGGGACATTTGGGATTTGTACGGACATATGATCGTATTCGAAAGAGGTTCTTTTAACCGTGACCTTTTCGCACTGTGCGCCGTTGCAGAGAATGCCAGCGTTGAAAAGCAGTTCCATTAAAGCCTCCCGGAGCACTAATTCCTCTACCTCCAGCTGAAGTCCCATTCCAGCGTATAGGGATGGATCTTCTAGGACGTTTCCCAAAGTCTCAAGGAGGAAATAGATGGATAATTGTGTGCACAGATTATATGACGCGATATACTATTACCAAAGCCCTCCCAACTGCGGAAGCACCAGAGGTGGCAAAATTCTTTGTAGAAGAAATTATTCTGACTCACGGATCTCCGAGGACCATCATCACCGATAGAGGCACAGTCTTTCAGTCGAACCGCATCGCCGAGATTAACAATCAGTGCAAAGTGGTGCATCGGATGACTACTGCTTACCATCCTCAGATGAATGGACTCACTGAAGTTTTAACAAAACATTGGCAGACATGCTGGCTATGTACGTCGACGTAGAGCAGAAAATGTGGGACCGAATTTCGCCATTCGTTACGTTTGCCTACAACACTGCTAGACAAGATACAACTAGTTTTACTCCATTCTTTTTGACGTTTGATCGCGAGGCTGAAACAACACCGGATGCCATGTTCCAAGAGCCCATCGAATATACAGCACCTGACGTCGTAGCCCGATTAGTGACCCAGGCGGAAGAATCACGTCAGTTGGCTCAGATCCGCACCCTTGAAGCACAAGAGAAAGACCGACGTCGCTACAATCCAAGGCATCGTGCCGTGCTGTACCAGCAGGGCGATTTAGTGGGGATTTATATTCCTGTACGTAAGGTAGGACGCTCCGAAAAACTGTTGAAAAAGTTTTTCGGGCCGTACCAAGTTCTGCGCAAACTTTCGGAGGTAACTTACGAGGTTCACGATTTGATCCGACCTCTAGAAGACGAAAATAAATCAAAAGACATAGTTCATGTACTCAGGATGAAACCTTACTACGATCCGGATCTACAAGCACACTTTAATGACTCTGTGGCATCTGATGACAGACGTTTTGGAGAAAGTCCCTGGAAGGAACGACTCTACCGGACCAACAACACGCTCAAGATCCCTGAAACAGACACGCTAGAACCAGCGAGGATGCTCTTCTTTTAAGGAGGGACGCTTAAAACCTATCGAAGTGAGCGACTCTGTGGCGCAATCGGCTAAAGCGTTCGGCGGATACCTGAAAGTTTCCCGGTTCGAATCCCGGCACAAGCGTTGCTGGACAATGAATTATTATTTAATTTCTTTAATTTTTAATACCTTCTAGATGTTTCTTTACTTTGCTGGAACGGCATTCCAGAATATTCCATTATGCTATAAAAGAGCCAAGAGCTCGACAAGATAGTCAGTTCTTGGTTTTGTAACCTAGAATGCTTCATCAATAAATACTTGCGATAAAATCAATACATATCTATCTTTCTACGTGAAAATATGGAAGAAAATATATTTGTTTTTCTATGTAAAATGTTTTTATTTTTTAATGCAATAAGGTTTTTTTAAAGTGCTTTTTATATGTCTGATCTGTATTTCGTAAACTATGTACTTAGACTTTAAGAAAAAGCTTTTTGACACTATAAAATTGTTTAAAATATTAAAGATAGAAGTTTGAAGAAAGTATATAACATTTATATGTGCTTTGAAAAGGTTTATTCTTCTGATATATAAAAGTTTTAGGTTTTTTTAGCAGTATAGTTTTTTAAATTTTGAATTTTAAATCTTTAAACGCATTTTTCTCCGAAATAGATTTTTTGATATTTTACAACACGGTAAGCATGATATCTCAAAAGGTTCTGTAGATAATTGTCTGAAATTTTGTATAATTGTGCATTATTATAGTATGTATGCTGTGACGTAGGGATTAAGAAAAAAAAGCTTGTTAACATTTTTTATGATTTTTTTTTCTGTGTGATAAATGTGGAATTTTTGAATAATTTGCATTGCGAGCACCTTTTGACCTCTAGTTCAGTAATAAATTAAAATTTTTCAAAGATATTAGGTCAATTCATTAGTAACTGTTTTCTGAGTAAAATTATATGGGTTTTTTAAAATTTTATGCATTAGAATTTATTTTACTATGTTTAACGTAACGTGCAAATAACGTCTAATTTAAACCTGAAATTGGCCATATTTAAAAAACATACAATGAAAGAATTTTTTTTTTTTTTTGCTGTTTTTATTAGTTTTCAGTTATAATTAAGCAAAAAATGAGTTTAAAAATAAATTTTCAGCAAAATTTTTAAAAAAAATGTCACCGCAACTAGTCAGGCACCTTAAACTTGTTTTTAATTTATTGTTGATAAATTATTTATCAAATACATTCTGCAGTAATGATACATTTATAACTATATCCGTGTAAAAGTATGTTTTATTTATTTATTTAATTTTTTTTACTATGCCAGAATGTATTTTGTTTTGCTCCTTTTTAGTAATTAATAATTATTTAAAAAAAAAAAATCTTTTATTTTCGATATACTCGAGCCCCCTACTTAAGGTTATCACACCTCCCTTGGGGGGGGGCACAGTTTGATAAACACTGCTTTACACGCAATTCATTAACAAATATCTCAGTTTATGAAGCTCTAGATCTTCAGAAGATGGATTCTTTCTTCCTCATCGTGGAAATGACACTCGTCCCTTGAGAGTAATTATCTTAATATTTCCTTTAACGCTATGTTGTGTAAAGGAGGTGTCTTTCAAGAATACTTGGAGCCAATATTTTTTCAACTGAGACGTCAGTCATATGAAATTAATTCTCAAATCTATTGCTAAATTATTGAGACTGATTACCTTATGTTGTTTAGAATAAATCTATGATTGCTTTGAAATAAAGTTCATTTCTCTCTCATTTGAATTCTATCAATGTTAATTTTAATGCTGCATTTAGGCCTACGCCACCCCCTATTTACAATACTCATCTTTTTCAATTGGTAGGAAAATGAATTATATTTTTTCAAGTAGGTAAAGAGAGAATATATAAACTTTGACTATACCGTGGGATTGAATTGGATTCCAACAAAGGCATAGTAATAGGGTTCTTATAAAATTCAGATAAGAGTGAATAGCTTCAAAAAAAGCTGGAATCATCCACACATCGGAGGCATTTCTTATGGGAAAAAAAGTACATTCACTGTTAATATAGATTGGAAGGAGTAGGTAGAAGGGTTGCCCAAATGAAAAGTGGATAAGTTGAATAAAAAGAATACCTTTCTTGGGGGAATCAAAAAGAAATTTCCATGGGTGTTGTAATACGTCCCATCATTTGGATAGCAGGTCTATGTCTTCACTCTAGAGCAGTGCTTCTCAAACTTTCAATACTGGCGCCCCCCTTCTCAATCACAATTTTTATCGCGCCCCCCTTATACATTAATAAATTACTGAATGCAATAATAATACACTTTGACGCTAAAGCTACAATACGCGATCTTAATTACAAACCGTACAAATTAATAACATAAGTATTAAATTTTGTATATGTTACTTTTAAGCAAAAAAAAATAAGTAATAGGATAATTATTATGTTATTTTTCCTTTCTCTAATTTTTAAATTGGAATATATTGCAAAATGTGGTGGCTGCTTAGAAGACAAAATATAGATATCAGCTAAATATAGAAAAAGAACTCAATTTCTAAAAAACTTTAAAAAATTTGCTCTGCAAGACAAAACCATGGAAGTCGCTAATACTTATTAAACTTGTTCTTAATTCAGTATTAATAAGATAAGTATTAAATTTTTTATATATGTTAGTCTTAAGTAATATATATTTTAAGTAAATTACTTTTTTTTAAGTAATAGGTTAATTATGTTATTTTTCTTTCTCGAATTTTTAAATTGAAACAGATTGAGAAATAATATTTAATTAAAGATTTATTTCCTTCAAGATCCATTTCTAAAAGTACAAATGTTATTAAAAATAGCCTAATCTATGTTGCTCTTTATCATATCCATTACATGTGGCATTATCGCGAAGGTTCATGTGAGTCTAGGCAACCTAACAGACGTCTGCACAAAACATGTAAAAATGCCGTACCTCGTACAATCCTAGTCAGTCTTGGCCGAATCGATTAGCTACCGAATCTCTCTTGAATGTACATTTCATAATTCATGCGTTAATTGTAATTTACGGTATTAAGTATTTACGGCAGTGGATTAAAACAAAATCATACATATATTTTTAAATCACTGCGAGCATTCGACGATAATAAAGCATCAACAAGTACACAGACAAAGCCAAATTGATAGCTGATAGCAAGTTACGAATGGGTTAGGGATCCATTTCAAAGTACTTCAGAAGGGCTCTCAACTGCCGAAAAAGAGATCTTCATAGGTTTCACATCCAGTGACGAAACTAAAGGGCAATTTTGTAATAAATCACTCTTTGAATTCTGGATAGAGGTGGATGCTGAATTTTCTGCACTGAAAACAAAAGCATTTCGTATACTATTACCATTTTTAACATCATACCTTTGTGAATCCGGATTTTCTGCGATGGTTACTTTGAAGACAAAATATAGATCTGAGCTAAATATCAAAAAATAACTCTGAGTGTCAATTTCTAATTTTTAGCCTTCCTTTGAAAAACTTTGCTCTGCAAGACAAGCCCATGGGGAAGTCACTGATTATTAAACTTGTTATTATACTGGCTGAAGTTCCCACTCTTAACACGAGTTTATTTTTTTAAAAAATAATACATTATTCTTGATATAATAGCTTTAATTGTAAGGAGAGTAAAACCAAGGGCATGACAATGTATACAAAAATGTAAAATGATTTATTGAAATGAATACTCATATTATAAACGGTTTTGAATGAACTGTAATTTTAAGCCTCGCAGAATTAGCATTTAGAATAAATGTTAAGTAATAAAAAAAGAATATAAAATTCTAATGAATAACAATTGTGTTATTTTTTTAATATTTAAAGCGAGAAAGCCCGAGATCAGGTGTGCACTCGATACTAACGTTAATGGTCGCGGGGAGTGATGCACCCCAATTCTTTTTTTTATAATTATTTTCAATATACAAGATAAAAATCACAATTTCAGTGAATAATTTAACCAAGAGAAAATATACTTACCTATTTCAAGGATTTTTCTATTTGTCTTTCATAATTTGAGAAAATATCCAATAAAACTGAACTAAATTGTTCCAAATGTGCGTGACCTTAATAAAGGACACAAATCACAGACACTTTTTGCTAACATTACAGGAAAGTTATTTGCAAGCAAAACTGTCACATTTTGTTCACGTTATTATAATTTAAATGTCCTTTGATGATCGACAAATATCCTGTTGAACTTTATCTTGCTTGTGTCTTTTTGACAGGGTGAAGTGCATTTTGCGGTACACTTATGGCTTCATATTTTCTTGATAAAGTTTTTAATGTAGCTATTGAAAAATTTCCTTTCGTTTCATGTTTATTGCTTTTCTCAAATTTACTTTCGCTAACATGATTAATATGCATTATTTCAGCAAGTGTTTCCCTTGTTTGATCTGCTTCAATTTCCTTTCAGAGAGATCACAGATGCCCAATTCATTTTTTAGATTCTGCTCATTTACATTTACAAACCATAATCAGTCGTACAACATCACAATTAAAACCACTAAGTTATTCATAGGGGAAAATGCAGCATGTTCAAGAAAATATTTTTGAAAAATAGTGGTCGTGCCGGGAACTCGGTCTAAACAAGTGCCTTAAGATTCTAAAAAAACGTTTGCCACTCCCAAGAAAGGAGATATGTTTTCAATTCATTTTAGCTCCCATTAAGACTGTCATATTAGAGGATTCTCTGTCAAGGTCATTGGTAACAAATAAACAGTTTTCCCACACACACAGAATTAACGATTTTTGTATTATATGTTTCAGTATACTCATAAAAATAAATCTTGGCCAATTAATCCTTCAAAGTGCTCAATATGCTTATCCATGTATCATAAAATTCTTTCACATTGTGAAAAAAAGCGCAACAGAATTATATAATTTACAACTTCCCTAAAAAAAAAGGGATGCAGGTAACCATACCAGTAAGTTCGAAAGCCAGCAAAAGTAATATTTTAAGTTAAAAGAAACGTAATAAAAAAATTTCTCATCGTAGGATTACAGCAAAGCAAACAAAATATTTTTTTATTTAATTATAGGATAAAAGATAGCTAATGAGCGTTCAAAGTAGAATCTTTTATTTTTGATTACCTTTTTTTTCACCAGATGATATATATAAATCATATCAAAGTAAATCTGTATTTTTTTATTATATCAGAAAGTTTTGTTTTTTTTTCATTCCAGTAAATTAATTTTTTTAACCTTTTATTTTCGATATGCTCGCGCCCCCCTTGAAGGATTATCGCGCCCCCCAGGGGGGCGCGCCCCACAGTTTGAGAAACACTGCTCTAGAGAGAACGTGGTGGATTCTTGAGGAAATCCTACCCAGCATCCTTCATTCCATCGTCCGAATGAAGGCTACACAGTACCCTAAAAATTTCCTTTTACCGATTTTGTTTTTGCATTTTTTTGGTGGCCCATATTATTGAGAAGCTTGTCACGAAATTTTAGATCTGCTTGCAAATTAGTTTTTAAGATATTTCAAGTTTTATGAGCTATGGCTTCGGTTTCATTTTAAAGCACTTTTCCACTCTTAAATTGAATTAATTAAAAATATTTTTGAACTTTTTGTTTGAAATGGTTATTAATTCCAATTTTAATTACTAAAATAATTTCTGCTTGATTATGTTTTGAGTTCTCATAATTATATATATAATTAATAAGATTAATTTTCATGGCCAATTTTTGCTATAAAAATAGTTTATATAACTTAAAAGCTTTATTATTAATTTTTTCCTGTAGAGAAAATGCCATAGCAAATGCGTTCTCAGGTTTCTGTGAGAAACAATATTTCGAAGAGATAGAATACTACTGAAAATGATGCTTCTAAAAATCACTCTGTAATTAGACTTCCGAATACTAATATTCTGAATTCAAATGTTGCAGATATAACTGAATATTTCCTTGTGTGTGTGTGATGTCTACCAAACTACATAATACTAAACATATTGCAGTACTATATTTTAGTATTTTAAAGTCGTACGACAAGAGCTAAAACTTCCTAAACTGCCTCAATGTAAAACTGAAAAAAATTAAATTCTATGAACAAACCTGGCTATTTTTTTAGCTTAAGGTAGTATTATTATTATTTTGTACATAAATTTTTTGTGTTTCAAAATTTTTGTAAAAATATTAGGTTAAGATAAAGCTGAATAAACTGACGTCTTAACAAATGTTATCAACATCATGCAAAAATATATTTTGAGTTAAAAATATAATTTTCAGTCATATTTATTAAAAATAGTGTTTTAATGCAGAACACATACATTGGAAAACAACATATTAAAAAATTAGAGTTCTACGGGCATTATAAGTTTTATTTATGACTTTACAAACTTTAAATGCGTTTTTCTCAGACTTTTAATTTTGAAGGTATAAGTGTTTTTTAATCCCCATGGCTGTTTTCCTGTTCAAGATAGAGCCTTGAATTTTTTTGGTATGTACTCCAAAACGTATGTTTTATAAAAGTTAGTATGGATTTAGGGCTGAGATCTAGTTATTTTTCTAAGAAATGGTAAAGTTGATATTTTAAAAATTTTCGTGTTTTTTCCAGGTTTTTCTAGAAAAATAATTATTAAAAACCAACAAAGGAATAGATTTTTAAATCCATACTAACTTTTCTTTGTAATAACCTAAGAAACATAAATAAGTTAAATTGACTAAAAAATTTTAAAAATTGAGTATTTTATAAAAGTTTGAAAAAACTTGAAAAATTCCTAATTTTTTAAAATTGTAAAATAATGGCTGGTCCAACTGACTTGTTATTTACAGAATCAGCTTAATAGTATAATCTAAATATAAAACATCAATTATTTTTACTGTAACTGTATCCAAAATTTTTTTTTTTTTTTGAAAAAGGGTACCGTGTAGTCTTAAGTGGCCATACTGGGTGTTCTAAAATTTCCCAACGGATTTTCTTCATGTGTCACGGGAGAAGTGTGCGCGGACATTGTTATGGAGATTGCTTACACGAAAACTTTTACACCAACAGTTCCGAGGCGTTGGGCCTAAACAGTGCTCGCCTTAGACTGTCTCTATTTGTCGATAGATGTCCGCATTCAACTCACCACCTGCAATCAAAAACTATACTCCCCCGTTGTTCTGATTTGGGCGCATCCCTATACTTCCTTTCGATTGACTTTACTTTCGATTCATTTCCTCTACCACTAACAGGTTTCACTGTTAAACACTTCCTACCGTATTTCGTCTCCATGCACTCCATGACATATGGCGAATCCCATGCAATGACATATGTCCACTTTTCGTTTCCTTATACATTGGGTGGAAACCCTCCTCAGAGTAACAAAAAGTATCAAACATATTCAGTTCCAATCACCTCGTTATAAGTCAGCGTTTCTCAAACTGTGGGGGGCGCGACTACCCTATGAGGGGGGCGTGAGCATATCGAAAACAAAAGATTTAAAAAATAATTAATTTACTGGAACGAATTAAAACAAAATACTTTCAGACACAGTACAAAATGCACTTTTACTCTGATATAATTTACAATACATCTAGCGTCATCAAAAATAAAAATTTCTTCAATACCTAATTAGCTATCTTTGATCCAATAACCACATAAAAAAACTTTCATTTGATTTGCTGTAATCCTATGATGAGAGATTTTTTATTACGTTTTCTTTTTAAACCTAAAATGCTACTCTTTCAGAGAAAAAACAAAACACAGACCCAGAATCGAAAAAATTTAGGAAGTTAAAAAATTCATCAATGGTATTCTTTTTGAAATACTAGCTGTAGGCAGCAGAATATATTTACTCAACATCTGTTTAACCTTCGAAGTGATTGGTACAGTTAGTTATGACCCCTCTCTTATGTGTTTGTTTCTCATTTAGAGAAGTTGTAAATAATGTATTTTTTGGGGGGAGGAGGGAGTTCCATGTAAAAGAGTTTTATGATATTTGGAAAACCATAGAGAGCACTTTGAAGGATTACATGGCCAATATTTATCTTTATGAGTAATCTCAAACACATAAAGCATAATGAAAAACTTTTTACACAATTTTCTTAGCAATTTTCTTAGCTCTTTCCACAAATTATATTGAATACACTTTTAACCCGGAAGTGGTTGCGCTGGGCCCACAGATCACGAAATCGTTAATTCTGGCAAAACTGTTTACTTGTTACCAAAGAAAAATTGAAAAGTCCTTGAAATTAGGTAAGTTTACTTTCTCTTAGTTAAATTATTCACTGAAATCCCTATTTGTATCGTGTACAATAAAAATAATTATATAAAAAAAAGGTTTTGGGTGACTCAACCACCCCGCGAGACCATTAACGTTAGTATCGAGTGTGTGCCTGTTCCCGGGATAAAACATTTTGAATATTAAATTAAAAGGTAACACAAATAAAAATAAATATTAAAGATAACTTTAAATGTTAAAGATAACACAGTTATTCTTCATCAGAATTTTATATTATTTTTCGTTATTTAACATTAATTCTAAATGCTCATTCTGTGAGGCTTAAAATTACACACAGTTCGCTTAAAACTAATTATAATATGAGCATTCATTTTAAAATATCATTTTACATTATCATTAACTTTTTCGCGCATTTGGGTTTATTCTCCTGACAATTCAGTTATTATATCAAGAATGTTTTAGTTTTTTTAAAAAATGAACTCGTGCGAAGAGCAGGTACTTCAGACAGTATACTTTTAATGTATCAGTGTGTTGCACAAGGTATTTTATAACTAATTTTTTAATACTGAGCTAAGAGCGTTTAATAAGTATTACCGACTTCCATGGGCTTGTCTTACAGAGGAAAGTTTTCCGAAGGAAGGCTTACGATTCGAAATTGACACTGAATACTTTTTCCATATTTGGCTGACATATATATTTTGTCTTCAAAGCAGCCACCTCATTTTGCAATTGTTCCAATTTAAAAATTCGAGAAAGAAAAATAAAATATAAATTACTTAAAAGTAACATAAATAAAATTTAATATACTTACTTATTTGTACGGTTAAGATCATATTGTCATATATTAAGATCATATTGTAGCTTTAGCGTCAAAGTGCATTATTATTGCATTCAATACATTATTATCGTATAAGGGGGGGGGGGCGATAAAAATTATGATTGAAAAGTGGGTCATCAGTATTGAAAGTTTCAGAAGCACTGTTGTAAGTTTTTAATGTTTGGAGCTCTAGTAGAATCAGAAACCAACTCAAGTGGCTTTTGCTAAAACTTGATACTCTGAATATACATTCATGGACAAAAAAATTAGCGCACCAGAAGGAGTCGTCAAAATGAAATGAAATTTTACATACGTAATGACTACTTTCATATAAATAAATGATTAGAAAATCAAAGAAAAAAAATCATTTATTTCAGAGAAAAAGGCAAAAGAATGGAGGATTTAATACCCTGTTGAACCCCCTCTATAGCACGAATGCACGATTCGATACGATCAGGCATTGAGGCATACAAGTTCTGTATGATGTTTTGAGACATTTTGTTCCATATTTGCTGTAACCTTGCCTCTAGTTCGTTCAAACTCATAGGATGCCCGACTCGCCGTCCCAAATGATCCCAGATAGACTCGATTGGAGACAAATCTGGGGATAGGACAGGCCAAGGAAGGGTAGTAACAGTGCGAAAACAGTCTTGTGACACTCTTGACATGTGAGGCCGAGAATTGTCTTGTTGAAAAAGGGTTCCTGGGAGCCGTTGCATGAGTGGCTACACATGCGGTTGCAGGATGTCATGGACATACCTCTGGGCTGTCATAGTGCTACGGATCAATACTACGGGTGACCGTGTATTGTAGGCAATAGCAACCCATACCGTCACCTCAGCTGTGTGAGCGGTGTGTCACTGTAAAGCAAAGGCAGGATTGAGACGTTCACCCCCTGGTCTCCACACATGAACACGATTGTCATCACTGCTGAAATTGAATCTGGATTCGTCGCTAAAGACGACCTGGTTCCATTCCTCTGCAGTTCAGTTTCCTCGTCTGCGGCCCAACTCCAAACGGAGGCGTCGATGAGTGGACTTCAAGGGCAGCACAAGATTTTAACCTCCATGATCCCAAATGTTCTTCAGCCAGGCACCTTCGAGAAGACACAGGGAGCCCTAACGCAGGTGCTACCTGTGCCTGGATGGTGGCCGATAAAGCAGTTGGCTGTACGTGTGCATTTCTTACAATGGGCAGGTCTTCTCGAAGACTGGTCTGTCGAGGGCGTCCTGAGCCTGGTCTTCGTGTAAATGACATCCCTCGGATTCACTGGTCCCAACACCTCCTCACAATGCAATCAGAATGGCCTAATGGACGAGTTACTCGCCTAGCTGACCAGCCAGCTTCCATCATGCCGATGATTCTCCCCCTCCAACAGCTGCTCCTATTTTCTTCTACCTCAGCTCTTCCTTTGTAAGTTCTTTTCATAATTTATTCTCATCGTCACAATCAGAAGAAAAAGAAATCCTGTTATTTTAAATCTATGAAGTATTTAAAAAAAAATTTCAAAATTTCTACTCAAAAACAAAGTATTTTAGCTTGTAACTCAACTGCTAACGCCACCTGGTGTGTGGCATGGCTATTAAGATGCTGGTTCCGCCCTCTGTCTTTTCGTTGTACGTGTGCGTGTAATATCCTTTCTGTAGTGATTCCTATTCCTGTGATGGGATGTGTCCGTCCACCCAAAATAAAAAGAGTTCTTAATCTACCTCGTTAAGTCTATCTGCATTCAAATACTTCAAAATGCACGACACTCACGCGTGAAACACGTTACAAGCAGTAAAATAAAATTCTGCCTAAGAAAAAATGTTTTTTAGGAAAGAAGGAAAGCTGAGACTCTGAAAACAAAAATCAAATGAATAACGTCTAGGTTTTCAAGCACATTTTCCATTTTTAACAACATTTTCTGGATGTTCATATGATTACAGCAGTTTTCTGATCAATGAACATGCATTTTTCACGTAGGAAACTGAATCATTGTTACTGACCAGTCATTCAGAACTTTCTTTATCCTTGTAGCCAGACAGTTTTGCAAAAATAGAAACATAAATATAAAAAGAAACGAGCCTTACAGTAGTCGCATAGGATGTGTAACATCTGACATGTTGTAGTGGTAAATACGCAATAGTATTTTATATCCTGAAAAAAATGAATCGGGTATGACTCAAAATTATTTTCTATCGAATAACTATATCTTTAATGAAAATTTTATTTAATTAACACAAGGAGTAATGCAAATTTTTATCAAAAATAATTATTCTTATTCAATTCGAAGAAGAGCGGTGATAAACTAAAATATGACACAAATACTTGTGATTTCAAAGGATTTAAAAACCGTTGAAAAACAGCGTCAATAAAATTACCATTGTTAGTTGCCGAAACGTTTCGATTTGCGTTCATTTGGAGCGTGAGTTCATCATTAAAAAAAGGTACGAGCGGCTCAGCTTATGGCAAACTGAAGTAAAAGTCAAAATCACCACTCAAAATCATGGGAACTCGCCAACATGGTCGCCAAATTAGCGGCAAACTTGGCTCTATCGCCAAGATGTTGCCAAGTTCCCATTGACGTTACTTCCTGTTACCCATTTCCGTCACTTTTCACGAAATCACTCTCACAAATATCCAGCAACCGAGAGGAAAGATGTTACACATAAAAAAAAAGAGATTACAGTTACAATTACATTAAAACAGTTAACAGTATTAGAAAATAACGAGAGGTTTGCGCGCACTTCCTCTTACGAGCTGGCAGGCTAACTGGTTAAGCACGCATCCACTCGGCGAAAAGAACTCGCCAACCTGGTTGCCAAATAGGATGCCAATTTGGCTCTATCGACAAGATCTCACCAAGTTCCCCTTGACGTCACTTCCTGTTACCCATGTCCGTCCCTTTTCACGAAATCACTCCCCCAACTCCCCAGCAATCGAGGGGAACATCCAAAACATTTCTCGCATCTCTTATTACATCCATCAATTTTTTTCTTCCAAAAGAGTTCCTTTCAATGTTTCAAAAGAATAGAAAAAAAAGAGATCTTTGTAGTCGAAGCGTCACAAACTCGTGTTTCCGTCCAGTTGTGGGTTCGAGTCTTGGTGCTACTGAATTCGCGACTCCGAATTCTTACGTTGGTGGGCTCAAAATGAGTCACCAAAAATAATTGAGTAGCTTCGGGCGTTAAGATATCATTTAGGTTTCACAAATAGGCTGCCTATTTGAAAACTAAACTATATAGGTTATCATAGAAGTCTGTGTTTTGCTTAAAGCATGAAAAAAAATTGTGTGTGGAACGCCACGCGATAGTAGTGAAACTTCTTTGGATCATTGATTATTTTCTCTAATATTCCAAACTGACTGTGTACATGTCTCAATCGCCTAATTTACATGAAAGGGGTATTAGTGGCGAAAGGGGTCTTTCTGATACCAAATCCAAAGTAAGATGTGCTGGAATTCCTGGGTATACAAAATCATTATATTTTGATAAATTTGGTATACTTTTCCTACTTAAACTTTGTCGACAATTCTAACATGCTTTAATGTCTTCTAAATTAATTTCCTGTAAAATATTTTTGTGCTCAACAACAGGCGTTCTCAGATCATCTCTAAACCGTTATCTGTCACAAATCGAACACCCTTGACCGAATGGATTATCAACGAATTGCTTTTGAAAATCTTTGTGAGCATTTTTATGGGAATCATAGTTTTGTAACGTAAGATAGAATTTACTATCAATTCACATGCATCCGTTCCAACACGCATTAGATTTGTTGAGGGCTACGTAGTTGATAGCACAGGGTGGTTCATAACGTCCGTATTAATTTGTGCTGTCATTAGAAGAGTCTCAATAGCATTCCCATCTTTTAAACTCGGCATTAAGAGAGTATTTTGCAATGTTTTTTTCCGTGCTCGATGTTCTCTCATGTACTCTGGTAGAGATTTGGCAGTAGCACTTGATAAATTTCCACTATTTTTCTGCTTTTTTTTTTTTTTTTTGTCACTTTTTCGACTGGATTTGCTGCTAGTTTTTCTTTTTTTTCTTTCACAAAACTCTTTTCTTTGTGCATTCTGACTAGAATTAATAATAATTCAACGCAAATGAAAATTAAAGAAAGAAATTAGCCACCGAACACATCGCCATGTAGCCAATAATCTAAGGAAATATTTGAAAAAGACACGCTCTTGCTGCGAGAGCTATTTTGTTTACACCGTAATGCACACACTGCAACTCATATAACCGTTGATAGATGTTCCCGGGTCCGGAGGAAAAGGATCCCAAATCGGAAGGTGGGCAAGTTGAGCAATCGTAGAGGTAGGCAATCACCAATTTTATCACAGATATGACGCAAGTCACGTGGTGTCCCCTCTCGCCCCTTTTCCTTCCGCTCGCTCTCTCCTCACCATGGCGACGATTCGGGGAGATGAGGGGGAAAGACTACCTCCTTTCGCTTTTTCACCCTATCGCAAAACTGGGCAAATCTCTCACTTACTCTCGAGCCCAAAGAAGTTTCACTTCAAAAATTCGGTCTCATTCCTTTTTGAAAGTTTCATAGGTCTAGAAATTTGAATCTTCGACCAAAAGAAAATGGCCAACTTTCCCTCAATGAATTTTTCTCCTTCAAATTATTTACGGGTGATACTATTTTTTCCTGCATTTATTATAGTTATTTTCGTATTAATAAGGAATATGAGTAATTTCTTACTCGCTCCATTCATAATTTTTAACATGACAGCTGAAAATAGGATTTCGGTTGGGGTAGTCTTAGCATAAAGATGAATTAGCTGTTCCGAAAGGAAAAAATGAATTTAAAAATAAACTTCTAGAAAACAAAAATGTAGCTCAGAAAAATTGGATTGCCCTTTAAATACGATTCCTTTTGACTCGCGACACTTTGAAAAGAAATCCGGTGCTTAGACATCCTTATTATTTTCAATTGCGTCAACTGAGCGAAATAATACGCTTCAACCGATCTTTTGACGCCAATTGAGGAAAACGGTCGTATATTGAGAAAAAAGATAATAATAAGTATCTATCTTTCTCATTCGCTCAAGGTCGGGAGAATTTTGTTGAGAAAAATGTCGTGTTGGATGAAAAAATGGTTTATTTCCTCAAAGCGGAAAATTCTTCCTTCATCCTTGAGACAGGAAGTGTTTTCGAAAGCAAATCTATTTTCGACGTCATTGAATGACGCGATTTTCTGTGGAATTATGCTTTGGTAACATTTCAGCTGGAAAATTCTTTCTTTCAACTGTTTGTTCGGTTAGCTCTTTATATATGTATAACACTTTATTTATATATGTGCTTAAGTATTTTTTTCGATTGGAGCTGATATTTAGAACAAAAAATAACTAGAGTAATGACAAAGATTTCAAAAATCGATTATTTTCGTATTATCTTATGTGTGTATATATTTCAGTATCTTAAAATATATTATTAATGTTTTGGCGCAATAGCTTCACAATTAGACTAATCGCCAGAAGAATTCAAAACAGCGTAACTCTGTCTTCCTTTAGCATTATGAAAGGGTAAACTTTATGATAATGTTTCAGAAAACATTATATTTCAAATAAATGTAAAAGGCCGACTGGGTGGCGTAGTTGGTATGTAGCTGGCCTTCTGCACCCAAGGTTGTGGGTTCGACCCCGGCCCAAGTCGGTGGATTTTCATGATGCAAAAAATCAACAGCGGCCATGTCGTATGATTCTGCGGCATGTAATCAATCCCTTGGAGTGCCTGTTTGGCTGAGGTGCCCTCGGCCAAATTAATTCAATTTCTCATCGTCAGAGCTCAGGTGCCTCCCTCTAGGAAGGAAACTGGACGTCCAAATTACTTGCGGTATTGCCTATAGGGGGCCGAAATAAAATCTGGGGAATTCACTAGGCCTGGAAAGGTAAAAAATACCAATGCGCAGACCCATTAGAGAAAAAATATCTAAATGTAAAGGATTATACATGAAAAATAATGAAAAGAATACTTTTTCTGAAGTTTAATGTCAGGGTATTTACAATTAGCGTCTAAGGATTCTTTTGATCCACTGATTTGTAATTATTAAAAAAAGAGACCTTTTTAAAAAGTTGTATAAGATTTCAGGATATTTCAATGCAATTAATAAACATTGGATTTTTTTTCCTCTCTTTGAAATTGTTTCTTATTTGAATTCATGTCATTTTTGTTCAGTTTTAGTCAAATTTCGTGAGGAAAAATGTAATTATTATTGAAATGATTAGTTCGTTTGCCAATGCGATTATTTTTTACAAATTCTTTTCTTTGTTGCATTTTTTTAATTCAATCCAAAGGAATGAGAGGAATTTTATTTTTATCCACGATCCCGGTGTTTCCCGGGATTTGTCTGAATTGATTCATGAATAATTTCAGAAGATCATAAATTTTTATTAAATAAAGATATTTACATGGAATTTTCAATGGAGTTTCCTCTAGCACAGTACATTTGACGTAAGCGTTTCGGCTAAGCTAAAAGAGTTTTTTCGATCATTTTTGGAGTATTTTTCCAACTTCCTCTTAAGTTGCTTTTTGAAACCCTTTTTTTTTAAAATGCTCTTACTTTACGTCTATTTAATTGTTTTTTAAGTATCCCCATAAAAAGTAATCGCAAGGACACAGACAGGAGGCAGAAAACTTATTTTTTGACCTTTCAGCTATTTTATAGTTGATTTTACAGTATGACTTAGAGCAGAATCTTGGTGAAAAACAAAGTTTCCTTGAGAGTAAAGACGTTTCCTTTTTTTGGATCAAGTGTTTCAAACTTTATTTTGATAGAGTCTAACATCAATTTTAAAGTTGGGTTCTACAAAAAAGGGTTTTGTCAAGTCTTGAGGGGACATTTCCGTCCATACCAAAACACCAGACGGCCAACTTGCATTTTGTAAGACAGCTGAGTCTTTTCGACGTTTTTTGCTTGAAATATATTGAATCTTCGTTTTGCCAGTTGTGAATGACACATGAAACAGTGCTTCATCAGATGTTATCCATGTTTTGTATCTACTTTTGCGTAGCATTAAATACAGAGGTCAAGAACGTTTTCTTCGTTTTTCTACGGTCTTAACAGACATTTGATGACAAACTGGAAAATTTTCTTTTATTGTTGCCAATTTTCTTTATCTGATGATAAATTGTCGATTGCTATATCTGTAGTTTCTTTGACATGAGTTTTTGAAGCAAAGGATTTTCTACAGCGATAATTCTTTTAAACTTATTTTTTCTTTTTTCCAATAAGGACTTTCTTTCATTCACATTTTTTTCTCTGGAGGTTTTGATTGCGAGCCGAATTTTATTACTTTTTGAAGTTTAGGTAGTGATACAATAGAAAAATGTCTTTTTTTTTTTACTTTTGAATGCTTTGTTTTTACAGAATTTGAACAGCCATCCTTCAAAAGCTGTAAAACTTCGTTCTGTGTTTGAGGATCTAATTTCAATACTATAATTTACTCCCACTAATAAAAATGGTTAGATTAGCAATTTAAATGTTAGTTTTTTTTTCATATATAAAACCAATAGTAAATCGATAGAAATTCATCATAAATAGTTATATGATTTTAAAATTGGTCACACTAATTTTGAATGAACCGGTATATTTTGAATTTTTTTCAAAGTATTATGAATCTGGTATTACATTTAATGTATCTTATTTACTTATTTTATACTGTATACGTTTAATGTCAGTTTTCTTATGTGTTGAACCTTGAAGGGTTCGAGGCTGGTGTGTATGTTAAATCATGATATTTGATATGTTTTCTCTTAGTTTCTTCTGTAACTTTCTCCCCATCGCGAGTAGGGTCAGGACGGACATTGATCCCACCCACAGGATGTCCGGTGTCAGCTGACTTTAAAGGGACAGAGGCAATTAGAATTTTTGGAAGATATCTAGCAACAGGAGTTTTTTTATTTTACTCTTGAGTTAAAAGTTACTAGAGGTTCAAAAAAAATCTTACGACCTATACCACCAACAGACTCGTTTTCGAAGAAAGTGGACTGCTGAAATTGTTATAAATCACAATCTCTTACATTTAGCTCGTATGAAATAGCAACAGGTTGATTTTGAATTATGATGTACTTTTTTAAGATATAAATTACTGTAGTACTTCCCGTAAGATACACTTTGAATAAGGCCCAATTAATATTGGTCTCTTGGACTATGGAGTTACCTCTCATTTAGGGACATTCTATTGAAGTGACATTTAAGCTTTGCAACCCCGGGATCCTGAAATCCCGGTGTTACCTCGAGCCCCGAATTCCCGGGATTTAATTTTTGTCTGAATTATGTTTTGAAACATTTTCTACAAATTTAACTCCCAGAAAATATATAAAGAGAGTTTCCACTTCCGAAACGAGACATTGCGCAACATTCATTGCTGTTCCTCAGTAATAAAAAAAATCATTTGTCTGATGTTTATAATAAGTTTTGATTTTTCTCTTCTCAATCATCAATCATGAATTATTTTTCTGAATTATCATGTTAAGTCAATATAAAAGGTGTTTTTTTTTAGATTTTTTTTTCTCTCTCTCTATACATCAAGAGATAACTTTAGTAATATTATTTTGTTACTATAAGTATATCCTCATAAGCTGTTTTAAGTATCAAAATGACATTTCTTCAAAATTCTTTCTGAATAAACGCTTGTGAATTAACTCTGTTATAGGTGAGTTATTTCAATGGTTTCTTTTTTAATCTACAGAGAGATAAATTTAGTAGTATTATTTTGTTATCATTATAAATATATTTTCAAATTATATTACATTTAAAAGTTGTTAAAAATATTTCAAAAAGCTTTTTCTTGAGGAAGCTAAGAGACAGAATTTTATGGGACTGTGAAATATACATTCTATTTCTTATTATTACTTTTAATTTTGAAGTTTGTTTTTTGAGTATTTTTATTGGAGTTAATTTAAGTGTTAACTATAATTCATTTCTAGTGTTATATGTTATAAGATTTATAAAAAGAGGAAAGTATTTTTTCTGTGTGGGAGTTGTATAAGTAGAAAAATTTTTTAGATTACCATTTATGTAAATTCATTCTATCCTTTGCACGTGTTGTGTAAAGGTATATGTGAGTTTGTTGGGGAAAAAAGTTCAGTTCAGACTTCATAATTTTAATTTTGAAAAATTTTCTTCCTTAGAATGACTTATAATGCAGTTATCAATTCTAAATGTACTAAGCATAAGAAAATACAGTGTTTCAATAAAAATAAAATATGGGCTTTTTATCCTGTTTTAAATTTACAACAGAAACTTAGAATATCTCAAGCATATCCATTTTTAATTCAAATGGGCCAATTTTTAATGAATTTATATTGTACTATTTTTATTAAATGTATTATGTACTATTTATTTATTTATTTTTTTTATGATAAATTAAGCTTTGTTTTGATTTGTTTCAATAAATAATAATATTAAACTAATTTTTTAAATATGTTTTCAGTCATTTCAACCATGCTAATGTGCAAGTATTTTTCATAAATAGTCCATTCCTTATCCCGGGACCCATCCCTGGATTTGGATTCCCGGAATCCCAGGATTGAAAATATAGCACGGGATTGCAAACCCTAATTTTTTTCATGCTTCTAACTACGTTCGGAACCGTGGTTTTGCAAAAGCGTGTAAAGGGATAATATTCAGGATATTTAGAGTCACTTAGATTAGAAAATGTATAGAAAATAGTTTTAAGAATAGTATTACAATAAAAAATAATTTAAGTACAATATTTTGATAAAAAATGAACATAAAATGACCCATTTTCAAAATGTTCTCTTTTGTGAAAAATGCTTCTATTATAATAATATTTTGACTGTATATAGCTCAGATCTCTGTACAGAGGCTCAACTAGAATTTTTGAAATATATAACTTAGAAGTGGGTTTATCCATGTTTTACGACAACAGAGGAGAGAAATTTTAAGAAAAAAACGCCGATAATTATTTCAATGGGTTGCAACTCTAAAAATAATGTGAATTTTTCAAAAATCATAGTTGAGCCTCTGTACAGAGGTCTGAGCCTTATACAGGCAAAATATTATTATAATAGAAGCATTTGTCCCAAAAGGAGAACATTTTGAAAAAGGGTTATTCTAAGTTAATTTTTTGCCAAAATATTGTATTTAAATAAATTTTTTTGTCAAAATGTCCTTAAAACAATTTTACAGATGTATTCTAATCTAAGTGACACTAAATATCATGAAAATTATCCATTTATGCGCTTTTTTAAAATCACGGTTCCGAACGTAGTCGGTAACCTTAATGTTTTTAACCTGGAAATATTTTTCCCCTTAGCAAAGTAAGTACCGAAAGTACCGTAAGTACTTTTTGTACCGAAATCAGTTTTAGGACCTGGATGCATCTACTTTGCAAAAATGTCAAGAAAAGTTGCAAACTGTAGTTTTTAATTTTAATTTTGCTATTCTTTATCAATTTTAGAGTTCAACATATGCAACCAAATAGCAACAAAAGAACATTAAAATCCCTTTTGAAGTTTTTTGAAGAACGCAGATGATTTCACCCTTTATCAATTAGAAATTGAATTTGGACAGGATTCTCACTAGATTTTAAGAACCGAAAGTGGATAGCCACAAGTGCCCCTTTATTTTCAAAACGATTTCGTAATGCATTCATAAGTGATTCAAATGCATCTTAAGATTACTTGGTACCGTTTGAAAAAATTTCTTTATTTATGTATTTAAGAATTATATTTTAGCATTTTATAGAATGTTTCTATTCAAGAAAATGATACGAGATGAAATTTTTCACATAGTTTTAAAAATTAAAATTTTTTGAAGAAAATTTGGAAAATTTTAAAATCATACTCCTTCTGTAATTATTAATTTTTTGACCTGAAATTTTTTTGTAATACTTTTTATGGATGTTCAAAGCAACTTTAGGGATCAATTTTACAATAACTTTATTCGTTTTTAAAGGAAAAAAATAAAAAAGTTGATATACATGCTAAAAATCAACGAAAAAGCCAATATCTCTTACATTTTAATTTTTTTTAGAAAAAGTATTAAGTTTACAGCAAAATGGATCCCTAATTTTATTACATGCTTCATATATAACACGCAGGAAAAAAACGGAAGTGATTGGTAAATAATTGTGGAAGGAGCAGCATTTTGAATGCACTAATGTTTCGAAAAACACAAACCACTTTAAAGTCAATAATTCTGGAAAAATAATTATAATAAGCTTAAATAAATTTAAAATACCACTTTAAGATATTAGTTATATATTTTTCGTTAAAATAATTGCTTTTTCATATTTTTTCAACCCATACATTTTTATATATGATCAATTTTTAAAGAGTATTAAATGCAAAAGAAAATTCAAGAAAAATGTTTAAAAAAAATTTTTTTTTCTGTCACGACAGAAATTTTAGCTTTTCTCTTCTTATAATATTGATGTATTACATTTGTATGAAAAACATATCAGGAATAAGAACTGAAATTATAAAATAATTAGTATAAAATGCCTTAATTCAAAAATTTTATACGCACACATTTCACAAAGAAAAAAAAATAACATTATTCTATTGCCTCGGTAATATTCTGCTTCATATACTACACATTCTTTTTTATCGTTATTATTTCTGTTTAGAAAATAGATTTTTTTTTATCAAAACGCCTTTCTTAGCTTTTTTTTCCTAAAAAGGGGGCTTTGCTGAATTGCCTAATTTGTTTTAAAATGAAGTTTTATTCAACTTCTAACTTTCCGACATGCGCAAGTGATATATCAATCGAAAGATAATAATGCAAAGAATAAAATTATATAAAAATAAAAAAACGATAGTCCTCCTAATCATTTTGAATTAGCAAAGCATCATTCTTGAGAGCTATTTTCAAATAGCATAATTTTGAGTATCATTTAATGATGAATTATTTCGAATTACATTCATAAATTGTTTTTTAAGCAATTCAAACTCTTGAAATTTTCCACTGAATGTACGCAAAGGTAGCTGTGGTAATTCAATATTGCTTTTAGGGGTATTGCATTAGCATTTTTAGAATGTTCTTTTTTAAATTGTGATCAAAGTATTTGAAGGCCTCCTGCTGTTGAGCTTTTCCTTCGAGATCTTTTAAATGCACTTGTTCACAATACGCGAGTTTTTGTTACTTTAGTAATCTCATTCACGATACTTAATTTAATATTAAGTGTAATGCATTTTCATCATTCGATAACTGGTAAACACCTAACTACACTGCGAGAGTTGAGTGGAGTTGAGTTGGGTGTTTTATGGCGCCAGTTTTGTCTATACTGCGCCAAACATTCATAGGTCTGTGGTCTGGACGGGAAAAGAAGAAATTAGATGACAAGATGGAGGGTCGAAAATAGAGAAGGATCACCGGGGTACCCCGGGATCGTGACACCCGTGTTTACCAAAGATAGTAAACCCCTTGGGAAAAAGAAAAGATCACTAGAGGGTACCTCGGGATTGTGACACCCCTGAGGGGTCAACACTGCGAGAAACGGTTGTTCAAAACTGAGAGCATTATATTCAGTTTTGAGTACTTCACAATCTCAAAATAGCTCCGATGCAAACTTGCTCAAATTTGAGAATCGCACATACTCATTTTTGATCACAGGCACGTTCTCAAAATGGACACTTTACATACTCATTTTTGAATCTGTTACGGGATCAAATTATGAGTTTTTGAAACAATAAAAGGAGTATGTATAGTATTCATTTTCAATACTGTTGTATATAATATGAATTTTTAACAGAAAAAATATGTATCAACTCAAATCTTGTGGGATCTAAATATGTGATACCCAAATTGTAAATTTTACTTTCTTCATCTTACATATTATTTAATATACATTTTATGAACTTTTTACCACTTAACTTCGAAATCAAAATTCCTTTTACATTTACTTTGTGTAACAAAAAGGTACTCGCGAGTATTATCGCAAAAGTGTCAACATTAAAGATAACTCGCCAAATTGGCAGCTCCGATTTCATATGTGTCATACGTGCTGAATTAGCAACCATGTACTTCATTTTATGTAATATCGTCAACACGGTTGCAATAATACGCAAGTACCAAGAAAAGTTTTACTTTAAGAAAAAAAATGCAACTATTATGTGATCATAAACTTGTGATATGGTCGTTCTATGGTGACCATATCTTTGATTGTCAGCGTGAATTAGAGGTGTGGGATTCTCAAAAAGATCACACATTTTAAAATTCTTAATATGACTTTATTAAGAATATAACTTAAATTTTTAATAAATTAGATAAACTTATATTAAGTGAGAATAAACCAAACAAACAGCAATAGTTAAACCTGATCACGTAACTTAAACCACTTATCTAAATAATTATATTATCCGCCTACTTTCAATTCTTATAATATTACAAGTCCTAATATCAAATAATCAGTCCTACCTTAATTCAAGTTAAGGTTTGTGATATGGTCGATCTTTGTAGGTCGGCGTGATTTAAAGGTGTGGGATCCTCAAAATGAAGAGATATTTTAGAATTCTTAACATGACTTTATTAAGAGTTTAACTTAAATTTCTTATATATTGAACAAACTTATATTAAGTGAGAATAAACCAAAACACGTAGC
>BMAV01021115.1:576209-642699 GCA_019973955.1 Trichonephila inaurata madagascariensis | reverse complement strand
CAATGGTATTGTACCTAGAACCAGCAGCTGTTGTACCTAGGGCCTTTCCTTGAAAGTTAGGTTTCACTCTGTAATCATGAATTTCATGAATTCATGAATCACATGAATTTAATAAAAGAAACAATATCAGCTAATACATTGATTTATCATATAACCATTTCAATTTGTGACATCTCTCGCGTTCTTCTTCTAACATAACTCCTACGTTCTTTGACGGCCACGATTAATGGCAAAACTTTTCCAACCCAATACCAAGAAGAGAAACAAAGCGAAAATGCAAATAAGATATACTTTAAAAGGATAGAGGGTTTAGTGAGATGGGACGGCAATCTTAGAGATAACTTAGTGCGGAACAGTTCGGAACAAGTGTTAGACGGCCTACTCACAAGGAAGAAGGATACGCCCATCTTCGTTAATAATATTAATTATAAGTAAGAGTAATAGTGCCTGAGTATACTTATCTACAAGTAGCAGAATAGGAGAGTCTTCAACCAAGGTAGGAGGGTTACTTTATAAAAGGTAATATTTTGTATAGGAAGTTAGATTAGGCAGATAATTAAATATAATTAAGATAAGTGATCTAGTTGTGCGATCTGACTTAAATATTCAGTTTAATTGGTGGCTTATTCTCACTTAAAGAAAGTTGTTCATTAGATTTAAATAATTTAAGTTATTCTTAATAAAAGTTGTATTAAGAATTATAAAATGTCTCATCCTTTTGATAATCCCACACCTCTAGCTTACGCGGATCCAACAAGACATAGCTATCGCAGGATGGCTATGTCACAAATTGCTATTTGCCAAATTATTAATGCGAACTACACCTATCTTCATTCAACATTATGATTTAAAAAACTGGTTCCAAAAGTGAGCTACATACATTATCGCTGTGAAGCATCAACAGATTGTGGTTTGAACACAATATTTCTGTGCAACCAATTTCACAAGTTTCTTCTTTATCATACAGAAACTTATTTGAACGTGCAGTATTCTTCAGAAATTTAACACTATAGTGTTCTTTAACATCTATTATTTCTGCCACATAAAAATGTTCAGTTTTTTTTTCCCTTGTATTTTTGTTAAACAAAGAGATCTCCCTTTTCAATAGTATCCTTTACATCAGTTACTGTAGAATTTGCATCATCAGTGGAATGTGAGAATCTTCAACATCTGATAATTTTTTATTATCTACATTAGGTTTTGACCGTTTTATTCTGTCAGGATTTCTAGGCTTCTAAAAAAAGTTAGGAATTTATAATTGCTCATAATGAGAGGAAAACTGATAAATTAAAAACTTAAAATATCGTAAACACCTGATTTTGAATTATATTTTTATTTTTATAACTGTAAAAAATTGCTTTTTTTTAAATTAAATGAATTCTTATGTTTGTACAAACAAATAATAATCCTGAATAATAGCAATAATGGTAGGTAACACATTTTTTAGAAGTCCAGCGTGTTGAAAGTTTCAGAACAAAAAATATACACTCCTCTCATTTTAGTAACATCCAATAATAATTAAAAAAAACTTGACTAAATCAAAATGGTTCAGATAATTAAGACCCCTTTCCTCCTTTTATTATGAAAACTTTTTCAATAAAATAATAACATAAAGAATATTAATTGATATTGTACCTAGGGTCATGGACCTAGGTACAAGGCAACTATGTGTGGCTCCAGGTACAAGACCGAAAGTTTTTTTTACAAAAGTTTAATTTTATACAAAATGTCTTCTGCAGAAAAGCCCACATGCAGAGAGGTTTTATGTAATATTTTATTTAGTACTTAATGTTACAAACAAAATTATGTACAAGAATTCAAAGAAAAATTTCTGACTTCCTTTGTACAACAATAAAAGAGATGAGTGGCAAAACTTGACTTCAGACCATGTAAAAACGTTTTTCATTTATAACTAACCACAGCTTTCTTTTGCAAAAGTTCAAAAGGAATGCCAAAGTAGGAATTGGTGTTCCCACTCACCCAACTGAATAATAAAACTTAGAAATAAATATTATTCAAATAAAATGGAGTGGCCCTATGTACACAGGTCTCCCCTACTCAGATTTCTTATATTTTCCACTCGTGTACATACAGGAGTGCCTGCATACAGGAGTTTTTCTACTAAAGTTGCATTAATTTTTGGTACTTACTTATTATCGCAACCGTACTGGCGAGATTATATGAAATGAAGCACATGGGTGTGTCAACTTGGTGAATTATTTTGATTGTTGGCATTGTGTGTTGAGATAATATGTAAGAACCTAAATTTTCTTTACCTTCCTTTAATCCGTTCAGGACCAGTTGATTTTTCCTGTTAAGCTTAACTCCACTTCAAAATTCATGTAAAATCCTTGCTGTAATAAAATTAGCCAAGATTTATGGTTTATAATCATTCCAAATTTCATAAGTTCCAAATCCAGGTCACACCAGTATGATCACGGGACTCAGAAAAGGGAAAAGGCAATCTCACATCATTCCCTGAAGTGACCACATATATTTAATCATGGTCCTGAATGGGTAAAAGCATAAAATATATTTAATCGGGTTAAATATCAAGGATCTGATACATATCTCATTCATTTTCATCCAAATAAACAAAACTATGGTTACATTAAAAGTGTATTATAAACCAAAAGATCAATACGTTGTGAATTAAAACTTACTTTGACTGGGCTTGTCTCTTTATTATAAAAAAATATCAATTTAATAAATTTTTTAGAAATATCAAAATTGTTTTTAAACAAACCAAAGCATTATGGTCATGAAAGGATAGCCTTTCTGCACTCTGTTAACCCAGCAGTTCTCGCGCAGGGTGGGTCATACCCACCGTCTAACTTTTTTCAACACTCCTTCTAAACCTTTTTTGGAAAATGAATAGTTTCTCGTGTAGCAGACTTTAAGGTCATATCCTTTGAGTGACCTTAACTTGTAGGCGAACTCTAAATATATATTTTTCGATACCACCTCTTCGGGTGTGTCATACCCGTTACAGCTCTGAATGCATGAGCACGTTTTAAATCTTCCTCATGCTATGGCGTATTATTGTAGTTATGCTGAAGAAATGGGATAATTAAGTAATTTAGTAGATACAGTATTTAATAGATATAGTGCAACACTATTTTCAGATGAAGAAATTTTCTTTGTGGTCAAGAGGAAGAATCAAATGATGAATCCACTGAAACCGATCCCGATTTAGAAGAGGGAGACGCGGTTGAAAATAAATGTTTTATATGCAGACACAAAAACATTTGGAAAGAACGTAATTTTAAGGAGACAGCGGGTACACATCTTATCTACTTTCAGATGAACTTTCGAAAAAAAACTATTGCTGGAACAATAAGAGAAAATGAAAATAAATTCCAAAATTTTTGAATTTAAAAAATAGAGAAGTTTACTACTATATGTTTAGTTTTAAAAACATACAGATTTAAAAAAAAAAATTAAGATCCAGTGAAAACATCGCACTCACTCACGACGATACTAAAGGAGTGTACAAACAATGTACTGAATGCCCTTATAAAAAGAACAGGAAAACTAAATTTACGAGTGAAAAATGTAATAAATAATTGTATTTCCTACTTTTCTTCTTTTTTAACTTTTGTATAGAAATTTTACGGCAAAAAGAGAATGTAAACACCCTTGGGTGTGGGATATACTGGCGAGAACTTTGTAATCGACTTCCTCCTGAAGTCGCTTCCTCATTATCCTGTCTACCGAAAGATGTGGGAGGGAACGAAACATGACCAGAACTCTCCAATATAAATCTAATTTATTATTATTCAGTTGTACTAGTCAGCAACAAAGTAAACTACAAAAGGAAGCCTTAGGAGTGATATAAAGAAAGCAACAACCCTAAGTGAATAAGCGCACGTAATCAGATTAGTTTAACTTTAATCAATCCTAACCTATTAATTCCTGATCCACTAATTTAGCCTAGTAGCCAAACTCCATCCTTAAGTCAAGTTGCGTAAATCCTAAATCTTACCTTAGTAACTCTGCATTCAGATGCTCCCCTCCTTCTGACCTACAATTATCAAATTCTTTTATATACTCTAACTAATTTGCATATCAGGGTTTCATCTTGAGAGGGATGACTGTGAAATAAATGCGAATACTAGCTTAAAGAATCCCCAAGAGGAATAGTTGTTGAAGATCGCGTAAAGACCCGTCACAATCGCTATAAGAAGAAAAGGTGATTTATTTGACGGTCTTAATGACCCGATAGAAATTACGTTGAAAAAAATTTGCACTTAAGCTAACAAGAATTCTCTAACTCGAAATTAGCATTAACTTCTACATCACAATACGCTAACTTAAGAAAACACTCCAAAACTATTATCTCAATACTTTATATCACTAACAAAATATCCCCTCTTACACTCATTATTTAAGGTGTACCCCATTTGGGCGAGGACCAAGGAAAAACCTCCCCCACAGGAAGGGAAAAACCCGGCCGTACATAACACGTAACTTAAATATTCTAACAATCTTCGTTGTGTTACATGGTTCACTTTCTTCGTCACAAAAAAAAAAAAAAAAAAAAATCTTCAAAACATCAGGGTCAGCCACTCTGAAATGAAAACTGGATCAGTGGACGTACAAAAAAAAATTGTCAACAGTATATACATACACAGACAACATTGAACTTGCACACATATGTCAAATGTCAGTTATTTTTAAACATATAAACACACCATCTGGTTTTTCAAAAAACTCACATTCCAATCGCGCAGCGTTATTAGTATTATGGTTAATTTTTTATCTCTACGCCGCGTCCCAAAACTAGATATATACTAATATATCTATCCAATACGTGAATACATACACAATTATATTCAATTTCAAAACATTCATTGTAAACAATCAATACAAGGAATTCTCGCATCCCAGCTAAGTCTCAATAAATAGTAGACAAATGTAATCATGCAATTGCTTTCCACACTTTGGAATAAATTTACGCATACAAAGGTTCATTTTTCACACAACTAGAAAAATGCACCGCAATGTAGTGTAAAACTTTTGTACAATAAAAACTTTAACAAAACAAGACTTGCTTCTTGCAAAATTTCACCTCACTGCCTGTCAGTAAGAAAAATAATGAAACAGTACAACCTGGCTAAACCTCCTTTACCTTCTTTCTTTTATGTCTCCAATATACTCTTCTAGCGATGTTGACCTTCGGCTTCTTGGATTCTCCTTAGGCCCCTGGCGACCTTGTTGTCTGGACTGTCGATGAGGATTGAAGAGGTAAGGGCTTGGTCTACTAAATAGTTCTCTTCTGGACCGGCCCGCCCCCCCCCCGGGCTTGCACTGATCTTCCTGAAGGTCAGGAACCGGCTTTCCTGGTGACGTCTCTTCTGCTTCGGAGGTTATATGGGCTTGATCTTCCTTGCTAGGTTCGGCTTGACTGAAGCAACCCTTCTTCTAGACCTGGCCTTAAATCTTCGGCTGGAACCTGCCCAAAGTTATCTTTTATCTTTTTGACTTTCTTCTTAACTTGCTTGGTGGAGGCAGAGGGTGACATCACACTCTCTTGTTGGTCTCTCTGATTGGCGTTCTTTTTTTCTTTCTCTCCAGTCCCAAAGACCGTGACGAAGGAACATTTCTCTTGCATCTTATCACATCTTGCCTTGTTTTCTTATACTGCTCCTGCCTAAGCCCTGTTGAAGATTCCTTCGAACCACTACTTCTTTTACGCTTATTCACATGTTGCTCTCTCCTACCACTTTTATTCCCAGCAAGACTTGTCTTTTTCCCCTGCTCGTGTCTTTCTCCAGACTCACTACTCCTAATGCCCTCTGTAATCGATCTTTTAACCTAGGTCTATTCTCCTCCAAACTATTCGTTTGATATTCCGATCCACTGCTAACTGAACTATCAATGTCTATCACTCCCTCGTCACTTTTTCTCTGATGATAAATTCGCACTTGGTCTATATTAATTGTTGTTCTTCTACCTGCCTTCCAAATTACAACATTATTTTGAACACTCAAGACTCTATAAGGACCCTCAAACTTTGGTTTGAATTTCGCGACCATCTTTTTCGTTGCAGAGCGTATGGGATGCGCTTCGATAAGCACCAAATCGTTGACCCTAATGTTAAATTCGCGTTTCCTTTTATTGTAGTACTTCACCCATTTTTCATGTTTAATTCTAGTATTTTGTCTAGCCTCCTTAAATAACTTCTCAATATTGCCAACCACAAATTCTGCTCCTTCCTTCACCATCACAAGTTTTTGAAACGGGGTAATAAGCTTTCTGCCAAAAAAATAACTCTGCTGGGGTTTTCCCCGTGATCTCATGAACCGCAGTTCTCAAGGCATAGATAAATTCGCGCAGGAACTGGTCCCAAGTCTCATGATTATCATTTACAAAACTAGCAATCATTTGCAAAAGATCACAGTTAACGTGACATCTCTCGCGTTCTTCCTCTAACATAATCTCTATGTTCTTTGACGGCCACGATTAATGGCAAAACTTTTCCAACCCAAATCCAAGAATTGAAACAAAGCATAAATGCAAATAAGATAACCTTTAAAAGGATAGAAATTTTAGTGAGTAAAATGGCAATTTAGAGAAAGTTCAGTGTAGAGAAGATAGAAGGGTTGATCGACGGCTTAGAATCAAGACGCCCCCCTCGCCAAGCCAACCAAGGTACATACCATTGTACTACCCTAGGAGAAAGATTTGAATTAACTTGGACGTTGAGTATTCAACCAAGGTAGGAAGATTATATTCTGAACGCTAGTATATTATTGAGACGAGATTAGGTGCGGATATAATATATTTATATTGATAAGTGATCTAATTGCGCGATCTGAGTTAGTTAAGACTACGTGTGTTGGTTTATTCTCACTTAATATAAGTTTGTTCGATATCTAAGTAATTTAAATTAAATTCTTAATAAAAGTCATATTAAGAATTATAGAATGTCTCATCATTCCGAGAATCCCACACCTCTAACTTACGCTGAAACCCTACGACATAGCTATCGAACGATGGCTATGTCGCAAACTCTTTCCGTTCTATTGGACTGGGGTCTATATACAAATGTTTTGACATGCTTTATACCTAATCTATCACTTAAATGTTAAAAAACTTCCGATACAAATTGGGGACCATTGTCACTAATCATTTTTACCTGAGTTCCATATCGCGATATATAATTCTCAAACAGGGTATTTGCAATTATTTTGGCAGAAGCCTTTCTGAGGAGTATGACTTTCAACCACTTAGTAAAATGATCTGTTATTACTATAAAATATATCTATATCTTTCAAGTCGCGACGCTGGGTAGGGGCCTAACACAAATCTAATGAAACTATTTCATTCGAATAACTAGTTACAATCGGTACTAAACGACCAGCTGGTAACGCGTTTTTATAATTATTCTTTTGGCAAATGTTACATTTCAAAACATATTCGTATACTGACTTCCTCATACAGGGAAAATAACAAGCATCCCTGACGCGTCAATAGGCCTTTTCTTTCCTAAATGACCTGCTATGGGCTTGTTGTTGGATCACTTTTTCATCAAACGCTCCTTGTTTATTGTTCCGAAATTGCCTGTCCCTAATTAAAACGCATTCACACAATCATCAGGAAGATATTGTGGGTGAATATGCGGGACATAAAATCATCTAAATTCACAATGAAATAATTAATAATTTTATCTAATAAAATTTATTAGACATGAAAGGAATTGAATTTGAATCAATACTACATGAAACAATTCAAGTAACGTTTCGCTTTCCAGGATTTGAAAAGGCGGTGACGATAGCAATGAACGGATTGATTTTTCTCAGCGCAAGTTTTATCATCAAAAATGTAATGTTGCTCTTCCATGCCTCAGAACGAAAGAGTGAGATCAGGTGATCCAAAGGGGGACAACTCAAATCTTATCTTAAAGTAATATATAAGAAAAATAAGATTTTTCCGGAGAGAACATTTATTTTCTCGGCCAAGTGAGATGCTTCGGTTATCTATAGAATTCGCTCGGGATGCTTTCGACCTCAGTGTCAAACGATAAGCATGCCATTATTGCTGAAATTATCAGAAGGCGTCTAGTATTTTATCTACCATGCAAGGAATGAAATTGAAAATATTTTCAAAAACTAAAAATAAAAACTGATACAATCAAAAACTGATTTCCCTCTCCATTCTCAATTTTACGAATACATTATTTTACCTCGTAATAAAGGCTGCCATTATCAGATCAAAACACAAAGGTTTTATTTATCTTTTTAAATTTCCTTTTTTTCATTCGAGTTATTTTTTAATACGAAGATATAATAAAATACACAACGCAATCAATATCCTTTCAGGAACTGATAGAAATAAATAATTATGAAATTATAGAACTAGTTCCTTACATTTACAAAAAGAAAAAAGATAATAATGTCTTTAAAGAGATATTTTCGATAAGAAATGTTTAAATGCTTCGTAAGAAAAAGCAGTCATTTCGTCAGAAAAGAGCTGCCCTTCATAATAATTTTCTCATGGCTAATAACCTGGAACCAACGGCTAGGCATTTGATAAATAATAATTTTCTCATACCTAATGACCTGGCATCAATGGCTAGGCATTTGATAAATAATAATTTTCTCAAGCCTAATGACCTGGAATCCACGGCTAGGCATTTTATAAATAATAATTTTCTCAAGCCTAATGACCTGGAACCAACGGCTAGGTATTTGATAAATAATAATTTTCTCATGCATAATGACCAGGCATCAATGGCTTGGCGATAAATAATAATTTTCTCCCCATAGTTTGACAAGTCATTGATAAAATTATAACATTTATGAATTCATTAAGAAGGTCAAATAGTTTCTAGAAAATTGCAATTTTTTTTTTTTTTTTTTTTTTTTTTTTTTTTTTAAAATTTTTTTTTTTTTGTAAAATTTGTTAGAGAATTGTCTGTGATCATTCCAATGTGATCATTGTGGCCACGATAGCCTAATGGGCTCGTGGCAGGCGTGTCATGAGTTTGAGCCTAATGCCGCTGAAGAGCCACCGTGCAGAGAGGGAGACGATGCACGGTAAACATGTCGAGACGTCAACACCCTCCTATAGGTGTGGTGTGGAAGTTAGGACAAGGAGGTGCCAACTCAGTTGTCGTTCTCTTCACTTGACCGTGGCTCAAAATTTCGAGGTCCATCGCCAAACGCCCTCGAGTATCTGAATAAGGGACATTAATATTCACTCACTCATTATCATCTTAAAGACAGAGTTTTTTTTCCCAAACATTCTAAGAAGGAAAAAAAAATAATATTACCTTGAAACAATAACTATTATTGTTAAATCTCAGTTGCAGACAAAGAAATTAAAATATTAATTTTTGAATAAAGAATAGAGATATTTGAGAGGTTTAACTGTCGGGCAAAAAAAGCAAGCTCAGATTCAATTTCAAATTTTTTGAAAAAGTTTAAAAAACAATAATAAAGCAAAGTAAATAAGTTAAACAGAGAAGAAATGCCAAAAAAAAGCCTAACTCTATTACACTTTAGCGCTACAATGAAAAGCAATAATAAACTACACGGAGGAAAGTAAACTCTAAGTAATTTCTCTAACCTCCAGTGGACTTATAAGTACCACAAAGTTATTCAGCTGTGAAATTAATTATATACACTGTTCACTTAAATAGCCAAATTGTTTTCTAAGAACTAAACTAACAAAAAAAAGATACTTATCTTTTGACATTAACTACTTTTGCGGAACAAAAATTATAATCTTAGCAATTCGATCCAAATGGCAGCCGCCTCTTGAGTTTTGAAACTCTTTGCTTTCCCCGCCAAAGTACTCATCATGAAACCCGTGCTCCTGGAATTCAAAAAGTGTTCCTTCCATGTCATTTTAAAGTGGGTGGTATTTAATATAGAATTACTATAATTGTTGCTTCTGACTTCACTCAGCGCAGAATTTTCAAAGAGTACAAATAATTTTCCGCCGTTTTTTAAGGTACCCTAGTGAGCTTTTACTTTTCCCAAGGGGTTTACTATCTTTGGTAAACACTCGTGTCACGACCCCGGGGTACCCCAGTGATCCTTCTCTATTTTCGACCCTCCATCTTGTCATCTAATATCTTCTTTTCCTCTTTTCCCGTCCAGACCACAGACCTATGAATGTTTGGCGCAGTATAGCCAAAACTGGCGCCATAAAACACCCAACTCAACTCAACTCAACCCGCCGTTTTTTATCAAAAATTGATTCAAAAAGACTTTATGTTTGATTCAAAATATTGCCTCTCGCTAGCCATCTTTTTGGTAGGAATCTTTTGAGGCAATCTTCATTGGATGTGAAAAGACGATCGGAACCAGTGATAATTGGAAGGAGCAATATCTAGTGAAGAAAGCGGTCTCAACTTCCAAGTAGGTTTGGACCGCAACATCTAGATGATGCTTGAGAAAAGTTGGGTCAAATGTCGATAGCATCTTCTTATCTCATTTGTGTTCAGTAGTGAACTCCAGTAATGGTTTGGTTCGGTTGTCATAATACATGATTCCACCCAATACACAACAGGAGTTTCTTTCCAACAGAAGAAAATGCGAACGCTGTTAACAGGTTAAAGGTTCCCTTTGAAAGAAAACCTTTTAGTGAAATTGAACCAAAAACTAGTCCAACGAAAAATTATCGCTTACATTCATGATCCACTGGAATTCTAATTAGGAATTTAAACTGGGATAAAAATGGGCTTCTATTATTTATCCTATGGTCGATTCCTGTTTGGATGTGAAATTTCTAAGAGTTCCAGTATTCAGCAGGCAAAGGAAGGTTGTAAAATTTAATATTCTCTTTCAAGGACAAAGTAGTAAAAGAAGAAAGAGTATATTTGGCTAGGTCCGTTTTTGGCTTAACAAAAGGAGATGTTAAAGATACTCAGGTAAAAGAAGTGTAATCCAGATACTCAAAGGGGTGATATTCCAACTACATCTTCCAAAGCTGCTGAAATAAAGAAACCAAAGAGCCTAGTTTGTGATAGAAAGAATTGCAGTTGAGATTGTTTTAATGCTCAAAAAACTGGAAGAAACAGAATAAATATGGAAAAGACAAGAATTACTGTTTCACATTCCTCTTCTTGGCCATTCAGTTAAAAAATGCCGGAATTATATAAAATGTCCTGTGTGTTGTAAAAATCTGATGTATGATGAACTTCATGCTCTCAAACTAGAAAAAAAAAAGAAGGACGGGGGGGGGGGGCCGAACGATGTCAAATGTAAACACTAATCCAAAAGTGTTTCTACAAATTTTTAAAGCTAAGTTTAAAGAAAAAAGTTAATTCGCGTGCTGTATGATAAGAGTACGCAAAAAAGTCGGTCATTTTAAAAAAATTCTTGCTTATGAGATGAAACATCCCATATGTCGCCTATAAAACATTCCTTGTTTGGCGGTGTTTCTACTGAAGAAAATGTAAACCTAATTGCTATAAAATAAAATTCAAGAAACAAACTGGAAACTCGACTTGCATTTTTGAAATTTTGATCTCTTATATCCCTTTAAGACTCGACCCGCAGGTTAGATATTCTTATACATTTTTGCTTCTGGAGTAGTCGAAAGAAAGAAAATCGCGAATCAAATGATTGAGAAGGTTTTCAGAAAGTGTTACTTTTTATCAACAGACGATGGTTAGGGTCCATGTTTTACTTTTAGCTGGCAAATCTAGCGTTGTTTTCAAATACAACGAAAACACGTCTTCTTTTTGTCTGTCGTAAAAAGGTAATTATCAGTATATTTCTAATTGCTTCGATACAAATCTTTGTATTAATGTTTAAATAACTGTAAAGTAGAAAAAATATTAATTATACTCTATTAATGTGGCTTGTAAGACACGGGATTTCGTTACCCGCACGATCGTGCGGGTTGGGCGTTACTTGAGTCACTGCAGCAGTAAAGGTAAATCATTAACAAGCGAATTTTCTTTTCTGTTTTTATAATTTTGACGAAAGTCTACATAAAAATGAAATATATATAGTTATACAATTAATACCAAATTTTCTTGGGGGTCGTCATGGATGAGTCCCTTTTTTTCTTTATCTCTCTCTTTTTGCAATTAATTTTCTTTTCATATATTTGTTGAGGAGTATGGCATTTTTATCCTCTTTACAAATATCGACATTCATATCCCCCCCCCAAAAAAAAATCTCGGTTTTCTGGTGTGAGTTAGAGTGTGTGGTTTAAATACATTTTTTTTTTAATTAATAAATTTTTCTTATATGTTTTACTATTTTTCATGGAATACTGTGCTAACTTTTAACCAAAAACTTTTTCAGATGTCTAAAAAGAATTCTCACAGAAGAAAAAATTTTGCAATTGATGAATAAATCATATTGAACTTAGATCAAAACTTAGTGATGCCCTGGATGATAACAGTGCTGCTAACAAAACATATGAATCGCGTATACTGGAAGTTAGAATCAAGTTCAAACGAGAGCGATGAAGAAAAACATGGGAATATTTGAAATGGAAAAAGACAATTTTGGATCATTCTTTACCATAAAGGTCTCTTGAACACATTCATTACATTGATTTAGCAGTTTCAAATCCTTTGTTTCTGTGCAAACAAGATGCAATATCTAATAAAATTCCTCTAAAAATCAAAATGGATCGCTTAAAATTTAAGTCAGAGATAGTTGAAGCGTTATCAGCAACTCCACCTACTAACCAAAGTATTTTAACTGATTATGAAGATAAAACGAAGTGTTGTAATTCCACTCCCGAAAAGATCGAAGTGTTATAATTCACCTGCTATGCATTTCATGGCTTTTATCCTGACCATTCCAGGATAAAAGAATTTTACATGTTTCACCATTTTCGATATGTTGATGACATTTCAAGGCCTCGCAAGTGCAGATTTGAAAACTACGAAAACAGTTTGAAAACATGTTGTGAAAAATGCAATGGTTATTTATACTTGTCAAAAACAAAACAAAAGATTTTTACAGTAAATAAATAATGAATTAACAAAAGAGTTAATTATACATCAATAATATCTTTATTTGTGACAATTTTAGTTGAATTAAGATTGTTCCTTCTATTAACTTAGAGCTAAAAATGTATAACTCGTAAAATTTCATAGGTGACCTGTTTCACAGATAACGTCCAACCCGCACGATCGTGCGGGCGCTGTCTACATTCCAGGGGGGAGTGGGAATTTTTTTAGTATTTTTCTCAGTGTTCTTGGGGTCCATATAGTATTAATAACCAGAAGAATTTAATATTTAAAGAAAAAAATAATTCGAGTCTTAAAGGGATATGCGAAAACGTGCTACCTTCCAATAAAGATACTTGGTTCGATTTGTTGAAAGAGTTTGATGTTATCTGAACTGATTCCAACGTCTCCAGTGAATTCCTCTTTGGAGCAGATGTTACGAATAGACTTCGGTCAGGCAATAAAAAACTATTGTTTTCAGATTTAGCAGCAGTTGAAACCCATATTGGATGGACATTAATGGGAAAAGTTCAACAAGTAAATATTGAGCGAGTTAAGAGGACTTGGTACCCCAAAAATGACAGACCTATCGTATTTTTTCTTTTTTTTTTTCGTTTTTTTAAATTTTTATTTAATCTTATTCTTTGTATTATTATCTTTCGATTGATATATCACTTGTGCTTGTCGGAAAGTTAGAAATTGAATAAAACTTCATTTGAAAACAAATTAGGCAATTCAGCCACACCCCCTTTTTAGAAAAAAAGGCAAAAAAAAGCGTTTTTTTATAAAGAGAAATAATAACATTAAAAAAAGAATGTGTAATATATAAAGCAGAATATTACCGAAGCAATACAATACAATAATCTTTTTTCATTGTGAAATGTGTGCATGTAAAATTTTTGAATTGAGACATTTTATATTAATGATTTTATAATTTCAGTTCTTATTCCTGATATGTTTTTCATACAAATATAATACTTCAATATTAAAAGAAGAAAAAAACTAAAATTTCTGTCGTGGCAGTAAAAAAAAAAATTTTTTTTAACATTTTTAATATTTTTTTTTTTAAATTTTCTTCTGCAATTAATATTTTCTAAAAATTAATCATTTATAAAAATTTATGGGTTGAAAACATATGAAAATGCAATTATTTTAAAGAAAAATGTATAACTAACATCTTAAAGTGGTATTTTAAGTTTATTTAAGCTTATTATAATTATTTTTTCAGAATTATAAACTTTAAAGTGTTTTTTCTCAGTTTGTTTTTCGAAACATTAGTGCATTCAAAATGCTACTCCTTCCACAATTATTTACCAATCACTTCCATTTTTTTCCTGCGTGTTATATATAAAGCATGTAATAAAATTAGGGATCCATTTTGCTGTAAACTTAATACTTTTTTCTAAAAAAAATTAAAATGTAAGAGATATTGGCTTTTTCTTTGATTTTTAGCATGCATATCAACATTTTATTTTTTTCTCGAAAACGAATTGTTATTGTAAAATTGATCACTAAAGTTGTTTAGAACATCCATAAAAATATTACAAAAAAAACTTCAAGTCAAAAAATTCATATTTACAGAAGTAGGAAAAAAATTCAAAAAATTTAAGTTTTTTAAATTGTGTGAAAAATTTCATCTCGTATCATTTTCTTGAATAGAAACATTATATAAAATGCTAAAATACATTCTTTAAATACATAAATAAAGAAAGTTGTTCAAAGGGAGCTGTGTCTGTAACATCATTGTTTGTGAAGGAAACTGAAATTTCTGACCATTGGAGATTAGATGTCAATGAAGTCCCATTGAGAAAATATCCAAACATGAGATAGACCTATAAACTAAAAAACGTTTTAAAGAAACCGTAAAATTCAAATAACCATAATGAAGTTTGTTTGTCATGAGCTAATGATAATTCTCCGTTATCTGATAACTTCAACCTCTCTAGAAAAAAAATGACCACTGAAAAGCTCTTGCCTCGCGTATGAAATATTTGAAAAGTTTCTTGAGAAATGGCTTAATGAAGGAATCATTCAAGTAGCCTTGTATGGGAATCACTTGCCTCATCAACTTGTAATGAAACAAAACAGTCACTCCCATTCGTTCAGTATTTGACACATCAGCTAGGTTTCAAAGCCATCCGTCTTTAAACCAGTATTTACAGAGTATGCCAACCTTATTAAACTGATTCTTGATATTTTATCACCATTCAAAGTAAAGAAATTTGGTGTGACTGCAGATATTTTAGACATCTTTGCAAATAAGTGCATACATAGAAGATAAAGATTATCGACTTTTTTTGTGGAAGAAGAGATGTTTTGTCATATAAGAGTTATTTCTGGAGTTAAGAGCAACTTTTCCCTACTTGCTTCAGTTAATATCATATTGAAATTAGTTACAATTTCGATTGAGAATTTAATAAGGTACTGCAACAAAGCCTCTATATTTATAAAGTTGTAGTTTGATTGAACAGTTATGAGTATCTAAGCAATTTTATTTCTAGATTAATTCAGTTGACGCTGAAAGGTGATTTTCAGCTCAAAGACTGAGAAAACACAGGATGAAAAACTGAACGTACTTGGAAATTCCTGTTTTGATCATGAAATGGAATCGCGTGATGGTTAAAATGAGCTAGATGAACTATTTAAGCCTTATGAAGATAAAGAGAAATATTTTGTCAGTAGCTTATAAAGTTTTTGATCCATTTGAGTACACCACTCAAGTTATGTTTTGCCCCAAGTTAATGTTGTAAAAGGCCTAGAAAATATCCATGGAATCGCTGAAAAGGAATTCTTAAAAGCGGAATTCTTACAATGGTTCCGAGATCTCAGAGAAATTCATACATCCAGGTGGATAAATGCAAAAAATCGCATATGTATTGTGACACAAGCAAAGAGGTTTCTTAATATTAGAAGTTTCTGCCTCTACTTGCTGCCAAATTTGGAAGAGCTTTCTTAAGGGGTACCACGGATGGAGCTTTTAGCTGCCTTGATAGGAACAAGTTACAGAATAAGAAGGAAGTAAAACATACTTCGACAACTTTAACGTTCAGGGAGGGTGAGTTTATTAACATTGCACTGTAAAGCAACACGAGGGCTATTGGCGATGGACCTCGGTCAAGTGACGGGGATGACATCCCCCTCTCCTAACTACCACACCACACCAACGGGAGGATATTGAGCTTTGACAGCCTCAACTCTCTTTACACAATGGTCCTTCAGTGGACTCGAACTAGTGACAGTCTGGATCTAGAGAAGGATTTTGATCATAATTTGAAATCGAGTTCAAGAGATGTAAAAAAGTTGACTTCATCTGTAGCATGGAATCCTGTATTTGGTGAACTAAGTCCTACATACTTACCATTTAGAGGTTTTACGGCAACACGTCACTTAGATGGTGGGAGTTCTGCATTGGTTAATAGCACCTCCGAATTTTGGCATCATGGAAATATCTTAAGTGAACAAAATAATGAAGGCGAGATATTGAAGGAAAATCTATAAAATCATTCGCTAACACTGAAAGTATTTGGTTATCTAATAACTTCGTACAGGTTTTTGGTAGATAGCCTAAAAACAGCTCTGAATATATCAGACTAATTCAAAACAAATGACATGCTTGCACAGTCTAGAAGACGGCATTTTAGGAAGATTCGAAAAAAAATGGACTATTATACGTTTATTCTTGTCATAGTTTTATACACCTTGAAAAAGGAAGCAAAAAAGTGCATTTTAGGACCTTCTTTTAATGGAGAGGCAAAAATACCTCCCAAGAGACAAACAAAATATGTCGAAAATAAGAGAGAAGCTGAAAAATGTACGGAAGTAGTTTGCTAAGTTTAAAGTGGATGACTTGAACCCTGACGATCAATAACGCCAGGGTAGGCTTTCTACCATAGATCAAGATCAGATTAAAACAGAGAAAAATATGTCAAAATTATCAAAACCTACCATCCACGAGCATTTTGTGAAGCTTGACTGCGTAAAACATTTTGATGCACGACTCCTTACGATTTAACGAATGAAAATCTGAAGGAGATCCCAATTCAACAACTATCACTCTCTCTATAAATAAAACAAGGAGATACCATTTTGAAGCAAGTGAGGTGGAGTGAAAAACGGATAATTTATAGCAATGTTGAGTGAAAAAAAGTCTTGGGGAAAGCAGAATGAAGCACCTTTAACCCCCCCCCCCAAGCTCGGTCTTGATCTAAAGGACAGGCTCTGTGTTTGGTTGAATTGGAAAAGAATTCTGCATTAAAATCTTTTACCAAAGAACAAGTTCCATTCGGAGATAATGTTCCTAATCAGATGATTTCAAGACAAAAATTGAATGAAAACATCCGGAAACAGCGAATCGTCATCAGGACAATATGATCAAAAGTTATTAAATAGAGCTCGGTTGGACCCTTTGATTGAAAATTCCATTAATGGGAAATCAACTCGCCTAGAGAAATCTGAATGTTATAACAGATTTAATTTTAAACAGAGCCGCTTACTCAAGGAATACGAGAGTTCGCTGATGAAATAAGTTTAACATACATTAGAATAATATTAGACAGAATATGAATAGGAATAAAAAGAATATACAGAATAAGTTACATTAGTCCAGCATGTGGCGCGCCGGGCTTTTTTGAGTGGCCCACTCTAGACCCATTACCCTAAGAAATTCATTTATTTAAGAACAATGTATTAAAAATTTTGCGGGAAATCCTCACAATCAAGCAATCAAATCAACCAATTTTCCTGTCGATGTCGTACGGGTACGAATCGCAAAATTTTTTTTTCTATTTGAAACTGTAACGGCTAGTAATAAAACCTAACAGTGAAATAGGGAATGAACTGGAGCAGTGACCATTTCATGCGTGAAACTGATTTTTAATTATAAACAAAAAATACTGATTTCAGTCAAAACTCCTGTCATTCTGCATTTGATAAATTAATGTTTGAAATAAAAATAAGAGAGGCTTTGCCAAAAGAAAAAAAATCAAATTATCAAACGGCTTGGCAGTTTTGTTTATATGTTTGAGTTGCTGAATTGTGAAATATTCACTCACTGCGCGCCGGGGGACAGATTGCCACACACAGACGTGGATTTACGCCTAATTGACTCCTATATAATCTCTGAAATACAGTAGAAACTGTTTTTGTGCGGTCTTTTTTTTATGCGATTTGTTTTGTGCGAATTTTTTTTTGTGGTGTATGAATTTCAATGCGTGGGCCCCCACAGTATTTTTTTCTATTTTTCCCCCGTTGATAAGGCGAATATTTTTAGCCCCCCCCCCCCGAAAGTCAGGTTTTGCTTTTAATATTTTATAAATTAGTTAAATACTTGTTTAGCGTAAGTCAGGCCTTGGGCCCTTAGAGTCCTGCCCCCGCCCGTGATGCGGGGGGGGGGTTACGTTACGCCACTGAAATGTAGGCACTTCAAGACGCTTTGCTCATTTGTTATAATCTTCCGACAATGCGCATTGATTTACTTTCTCTCAACGTTCCAGCAGCCCGCGCTTGATTGAAGAAGAAACTTTCAATGAGAGCGACAACATCAATAATTTGATAAATTTTGAAGACGGACAAGAAGAACCGGATTCATTGAGAGCGGATAAAAATATGCAGGGATCCAGCTTTCTAACAAATTGGAAAAGTATTTTCTTAAAATAGATACCAATTAAGAAAGGTGTATAAAATTCCAAAAAGAGCTTCAATCATGTATATCTGGTTATCGTGACATTTACAAGCAACTGTGACCACCCGTCTTTCGTCACAAAAATTTATCTCTTACTTTATGTTGCCAAAAAATAAATCAATTGAAATTGCACCTTCAAGTGACGAAAGCACACACACAATTTTGAACTTATTCATTACAGGGCTTTGGATTACGATGAGTAGCAATGAATTATTTATGTGCATTTTAAAAATTTATCCGTGTATACTATGGAAACGATATGTTTTTAAAATGTTTCCATGTGTAATATTTAACTATTTATTTTGTTATGGAAATACTCTTACGTAAATTTCGTAAATAATTGGCATATTTTATAAATGTGACTTTTTTTATGCGGTCCCAATCCACTGCATAAAAAAAAAATTCTGTAGTATTTCCACGAATTAGGTTGCTTTATGTAAGAATTTATGAAATTTTTGCATATTTTTTGTGCGTTTATTTTTATACGGTCCCTATCTACCGCACAAAAACGGGTTCAACTGTATTCCGAGTAGAGAAAGACTGAGTAGAATTTTTTGACTGTGATGTAGAAGCAGCATAATTAGTTGTAATATTATTAAACTGTATAGAATAGTCTATATCCTGTGTTAATTTTGATTTTGAATTTATATAATGCGATAATGTGTGGTGTTTTTCTTTAACAATCTTTATAATGCATTGAAATTTTGCATTTCGTGATTAGCCCTGAGGCAATTAAAACACAATTTGTTTTTCTTGACAATGTTTCACTTACCTTTTAGGTTTATATACTTGAATTCATTAGAATGAAGCAATCCATGATCAGCATTGCTCAAAATGCACACGTGTCTCTCTTAACAACACGAGACACTCTTAACAACGTGTCTCTTAGCAACAGCATTAGAGCAGAATGATTTTTTTGACTGAAATTTTTCTTTTAATGTTATTTCTTTAAATGTTCTTAATCCCTCAGCATGTTTTTCTAAAAAGGGTGGAAATTTCTTCACCTTCCAAGGTCAGTTCCCACCCTTTTCTAAGCATATCATCTAAACGTTTTTGTAGAAAGAGATTTATTATAACCACGGATAACGCATCCAGTTTAAATTCTAAAATATTTAGAATACGAATTGACTCATTCCATACATCGAGTATATCATGAAGAGTTCTTGGTGTCATCGCATTTATTGGCTTGATGCCAAAAAGTTTGGAAAGCAATGAATAAGCTAGTTCCTGCTTATTCATGTTAATAATTCGAATCAACAATCAATGCCGTAGCTAGGTATCCAAAGGCCCTGGTGCAAAAAAAGGCTCTATCTTGGTTGGGTTTTATCAAGTAAAAATATATAAATATTGTAAATATATACAAAGCTACTTTAACATCAGCTCTTTCTCGTGCTCTGAAGAACATAGGAAAGCAAAGCTACATACTACCTACATGTATGTATGTATATAAGTTTTCTTGTGTGAGCTTTAGTATTTACCCAGGTTCGATTTGACAGCACAATAGACTAAATTGCTCCGCATTTATATTGCTTAGAAATGCGGAGTCAAGCTTGACCCACACCGTTTCTTCAATCATTTTTATTTGCTAAATAATTTTTTTTGTGGCTGAAGATGTGACAAAAATTGCTTAGAATAATAAAGTTGCTGTAAATATTTGTGTTAGGTCACATTCTATTTGCTTATTATTTCCTTAGATAATTGGCGAACAGTCCATAACTGAGTTAATTTAGGGAGAACTAGGTGGTAAATATTAAGAAATTGAAGGGAAATGTTTAGAGGCATATTATTTCAGAATACTTATTTTGGAATTTGTCACACTTTAGCAACAAAGTTATTTCATCTACATCTAGTAAAAATATGGGTCTGAAGAAATTGAATATTTGTGACAAAATACACTCATACCAATAAAACATGTATTTAATTGAGCTAATATTTTGTCTAGTACCTTATTGCAGATAAATTTTAAATATTTCTTTCCGATTTTACAAATTGGAGATCAGATTTTAATTCATCAAAATGTTTAACTTTCTTTTGCCTTCCAATTAGGGATCTTTACAATATCTTCTTGGAGTCTCCCTTGCTTCGCACTGAAATGATTCGAAGTCGTCTCTATAAATTTGCATCGTCAACGTCGCGGTAACTATCGAATTTTCTTCAATGGGCTACTTAAGCAACACTGTATTGACTTCATTAGCCGAGTCACTCTTACCAGAAATACTTAGGTCAGAAGTACTCGTAAAAGGCTGACTAAGAAATTTGGGGTAATTTGTGTGTCTTCTCTTTCTTGGCATTCTTAAACACACCACTGGGTCTGTTTGTTTTTTAACCCTAATATCAATTTTCGAATTTATGTTCGTATGTACTTACTGACGTTCAAAGGGAAGAGAAATATAATGCTTCGCAACAAAACCTCATTAGGGACTATTTATTTATTCACCCACCAGAGAGCTGTTCATCGAGATAGAATAGAAATGATACAAAAAATATGCACCAACAAGAAAAGGCAACACAATAGTTTTATAATTATTTTTTTAAAGAAACAATGCAAAGGACAGAGGAGGGGAAGAGGAAAATTACATGTATATTATAGATACGAGTAAATTGCGAAATATTAAATCAGGAAACAGGCTTATTATGAATCATATTATTAAAAATAGAATGTCACCAAGGTTTTTTTAAGATGTAATGTAAGATTTTTCATGGAACTTGAAGTTTATTTTCAAGTAACAATTTATAAAAAACGAAAAAAATTTAAAATAATATAAACTTTTCTATTAGTAAAATTCGCAACACTCTACAAACAACGCAAACTCCAAGTTCGAAATTCCTTCCAACTGAGTTGCCATGATTCTGTTGCAACCTTTCATAGTTACATTATAATTGTGGGAGAAATGATTGCGTCAGAGAGAGAGAGAGAGAGAGGATCCGAGGGCCCCGCGTAGCCCTTTGGTAGTTGCACCAATCGGCAAACTTCGAGCTGCAATAGATGCCTGAAAGTATCGTAATTTTTGAATATTAGCCAAATAAGAATTATCGTGAAGAGTCGAGGTCAAAATTTGCTTGAAACGTTCCGTTATTAATACTTCCATTAAAAACTGGAAGACTCGTTTTATAATTAGTAATTTCGGTAGTTTTCTATTGGTTTTTAAATTGAATGCATCTTCAAACCTTCAATTCAGGTGCTGAAGTGTTTGATCTTTTTCACAAGAAATGTTTCAACATTGAGTGTAGCAATCAATATTCTTAACTGAAATTATTTTGTTTTGCAATTTTTTTGAATTTCGTTTTGTTTTTAAATCAAAAGTAACTTATTTTTATTTAATTGTTTTGCATCAAGGTTTCCATTTTGTATTTAGTCTTTTATTTTGTTCATTTATTTTGTTGAACTTGTTCTAAGAATAGTTCGTTTCTTTTTTAAATTTATCCGAATTTATAGCCATATTATGTAAATTAATTGAATATTATATACTTTAGAATAATAACGAATGACAATGTTCGTGATGACAAGGATACTTCAAAAAGGAATAAGAATAAAAAGTACGAACTCTTCGTTAATTAATATGCATTTCAGTATTCGAATATATCAATGACTTCAATATAGTTCGTTTCCATTCAAACGTAGGATAAGAATAAAATAACTTGAATAAAATTGTAAGCCAGGACATAATAACTTTCAATGAAGTAGAATTATGAATAATAGTAGGTTAAGAGAACAAACTTGAATATCTTACCGAATAGAATTATCCTTACTGGTGGCTCCAAAAATCCTGTTGAGTCTGACGGGCCGTTTTATGATGAAACAGCCGCTTTTTCTCAAAAAATACAAGAGTTGGTCAATTAAATAAATTTATTGTAGAATATATTAAAATATTAGACAGAATATGAATTTTTTAATCAAATGAATATACAGATTAAAATGCATAAGTCAAATCAATCGTCAAATGAACTGTCTGTTGCCACTGATGTTCAGTTAATGAGAAGTTTCGATGGCGAGAGAGAGAGATTAATTCTTTGCTTTTGCTGAAAAACCTGAGAGAGACTCTGATAGGGTGAAACTTCGAGTTGTCTGAAACATGTAGAAGGGTTATAGAACAGAATGGCATCTGTATAATTTAATAAATGTATACTAAAATTTAAATATACTGTGCTACAATTTTCCTTCAAAGTTGGTATGAAATTTCTGGCAAACCCAAAATTATCCAAGGCAACAGAATCTTCTGGTTCTCCAAATACCAACAACAGATGCATTGAGTTGGTTGGATTTCAAATAATTATCTCTGCAGAAAAGAAGGATTTCGAAGAGAACTCGCCTTTTCGGAGTTTTATAAAGCAAAGTTGAAACTAGCTTTGAGCAACAGGGATTATTCGAAAGATAAAAAAAATGTTCAAAGTTTATTTTTGTTGATGAGGGATCAAATTTTATGTATACACACATATCTTTAATAGAAGAGACAAAAAAACTTCCAAAATCCAATGCTTCAACTCCTTAATCACGAATTCATGCGTAGAGTGTAAGAAAATTTACGTTGTGGTCTTCAAATTTTTCAAAATATTTTAAGAAAACAAATATTTTAATCGGAGAAAGTTCAATATGCACAAAGTCATTTCAAAACGTAGGATTTGCATACGTTTTTCTTTAAAGAGGCTATAAGCCGATTCTGGTCCATTACCTGAGAGCATCTAGTCTATTCCTGTTCGAAAGGTTACGGTTTTCTAAATCCCAGGAGTAGATGCAGACGGTCCTTTATTCATCAGATAGTTCGGGTGTTGCTGTTCACCCGCGCTATTTACTAAGCCTTACATATAGCATTTTGCACCAGTTTATCTACTGAAGCAGTTTTTATAAGTTTTCCCAGGTTTGTCACAAGAGACGAAAGCTGCTCACCTATTTATTGTAACAAAGGCACTCATTTCGTTTCTGCTGCCAATCTACTCCATAGCTTCTATTGGAATTCAACGCCATCGGTTGGAAATTCAATCCACTAACAGCTGCATTTTGAAGATGCTAATGAGAGTGACTAATTCCAATAATGAAAGACCTCTAAAAGAGACCAAGTATAGCTACTTTATGATGTGATGGTAACAATTTTCTGCGACTTTGATGAAGACCCGACTCCTTACTCACGTATAAGAAAGAGAACATATCTTGTGCCAATATCTATTTTATCATGAAGGAAGAGAAATGTTGGCAGAAGAAGAAAACGCGAAATGCAAATAACAAATGACATCATGAACTGGAACCGTATAAAAGGGAATGTATTTGTCATTTTATTCTGAATTGTTAGCTCGTGTATATAACAAGAGGCTATATTTTAATTAAAGACTTTTTTTTATTTGCTGCACGTTCTACTTTATTGAATCATCGCCGATATCTACAAATTTTTACAACGGTTCTGGGCGGTAAAAGCTTGAATGCTAAATTTCAACAAGTAACTTCTATTTAATCCTGAAACATCAAAAGTGGGCTTTTATAATATACTTTATCTTCTGGGGCCTTGAAGAAACGGGAAAAGCCGCCCAACAGCTATTTGTATTTCCAAAGCTGAATGTATCTAATTACAGCTAATTGAAGATTGACACGAAAATACTTCTAATAAATTGCAACTACTGGAAATACAGAAGGTAGTTTCACACTTTATGGAAATGATTTTGGTAGTTAATTCTTATCTATAAATACCGTATTTTTTGTGTAAATTTGTTCCTAGTGCTGTCATGGAAATTTCTCTCTATTCCTTTTAAACCGTTTGTGGCGAAAAGCACAATAGATGGCACTCCTACTTACTGTGCAAAAAGAAATGTCATACTTTACTTTATTTTCTGATTTAGTTTTGCGGTAATCATGTAAATGTTTTGCCTCGCTCACTAGGAGCCTTTGTTAGAATTTTAGATGTAAAGGGCAGAGAACTCCCTATATAAAATTGTAAATGTGTATATAGAATGTCATTAAAAGCAAAAAAAATCACTGGCTGGTGGAATCAATTGAGCAAAATTTATTTTTATTAACAATGATTAGTTAGCATTCAACCACTGAACATTCCCAGTTTCCTAAGATGCATTTCGCCGTTTTCCAAAGTCCGTTCAGTGTTCTTGGATGCCGTTTTCCTCAGGCTCGTTTGAATAAACTGAAAGCGCAAAAGTCCATTGCAGAAACATAGTGATTTGACACGTATTTAATCCAATGGGATACACTTTATTCCTGTCTCTGATTTTTTCTGTGCTAAATAAGTGGCAGTTGACTTAGACGTGTCACTAAAGGCTTTGTCCATATGAAACTCAACTTTATTAATGACCTTTCCATAAAAATTTGGAATTTCTTCTTCGAATATTGGTTCTAAAATATTTTGCTAATAGTAGAGTGCACTAATTTTAGCTTTACTTGAGAATTTTTTTTATTTTTAATTTACCGTTGTTAGAAAGAAAAAAAAACCTCTACAACTATCCCTTGAGGAACTTCACTGTACACTAACGAAGCCATTTCGTACAGTCATTTCCGTCAGTTGAGCAAAAGAAAATTCATCTTCTTTTATTACAGTCACTTAAATATGCTCATACCTCATCGAGTGTTACCACAAATTTCCATTTTTCAGCAACCAGGTGTTTTTGACATAATTTTCTACAATTTGCTTTTCTTTTAGCAATATGTTTTTAAAAAGGAGACCAACTTTAGGTTGAAACATTAAATCCTTGTGAATGAATTGAATTACAGTTCGATGCAATGAATCTTTTAGTTTATTTTAGACTTGACTTTCTTGTTTGTTGCTTGCATGGGAATAGTCTTAGGATGAAGTTACACTTTTTCCCTTCCATTTCTATTATAAATACCTTTGACTGTAGCCGAGACTTTTTAATTTGTTGATACGAATATCTCTCCTTGTGGAAAGTGGAATTACGTAATCATTGAGCCATACATCATTTTTAGGAGCCCTTTTTAAAATATTTTATTTTGCGTTCCAATCAAAAGCAAACCTTAACAGACGATTATTCTTAAGTTACCCCAAAATAAAAACGAGAAATGAATTACAAAATCATTTCCATAAAGTGTGAACGACCTTCTGTAAATGAAAGTCAATCGAAAGTTATAGTTCAAGAACCTGAAGATTCAATATAAAATAACTGGAGGAAAGAACGAGCCTACACTTCAATCTATCCAGTTTTTCCTCTAATCTCGAAAACACTTGACAGTAGAATACCCTGAATTGATGGGATAGATGAAACCGAATGATAGTCAGGGTGGGATTTCGAATATAAAGACATAGAATTTTTTTTATTTAGGGCCGAAGACGAAAAATACAATAATTTTAAGAAAATGTTTTATAATATCTTAGGTAAAGCACATACAAAATCGTAAGCTGAATTTATTTTGATGTACATGATTTCATAAAATGTAACAAAGTATTCTTCCTGCTCAAAAATTTTTTTTCTTCCGCAAAATTTCCTCGTAGTATGCTAATAATGTTTTTATTACTTGTTTTGTTGGAAAAAATATGTTCATCGTTTGAGTCTATATTTTCTAAAAAATTTGTAACCCTTTTTCAATTCAGCTGAGGCCTTTTGTCATATTCCCAACTGCCATTCGATTTTCTGATTGAACTGGATCTAAAGACTCCTACTGCTTCAATGTATTCCTTTTCATCATGCATTTTTATGAGCTTATCAATTGTCAGCTCCTGATTGTCGAAATACGGCAGTTCTGAACATCATTACCATCCGCTTCTAAATTTATTTGACTGGCAAAAATCGGCAATTCTTCAATCACATTACCAATTTCGCCAATTTTATCAATTTTTTTTTTGTCTTAAACAAAAGCGGAATACACGAGATTTGAAAATCGCGCAAGTCGATGTATTTCTCAAATGTACTTCAATCAAATTTTGAAATCCAAATCTGGAACCCAACTAGCAAGTTTAACCAACGAGTTCTACGAATTGAAATTTGAAGAAAATGAAGAAAAACAATTGGAATATTTTGCCGAAGAACAGAAACAGTTAATCAGCGAAGAAGGATTTGAGTTTCCGGAATGTCTCGTGTGTTTCAGGTTCATTCGAAAACTACCAATCGAGTACGACAACAGTACAACTTCTTTATCGACTAGATGCTAAACATTTGCTAACATTGAAACTCTCAGTGGATCCAGGAGGATAATGCAAATGAAGAAGGATCAAGTCGAAGAAAGATCTCAAAAACTACGACAAGGAGCAGAAGTTTAATCCGCAGTGGGACCAAACGAAAGGACTTAAAAATGCCACATCAAAACCAGGGATTCGAACCGTCATTTTTTCGTTCCAGTTCAACAAAAAATATATATATCTGTTCAGTTCCGGTTTTCGTTCCGCCAAAAATAACGGTTTTTGGCTCAGTTTCGAATGAATAATTTTATTTTATGTCTATTCTTATTTGTACTAAAAATATAATTCTATCATAAACAAACAAAATGTAATCTTATGAAAATTTCGAAGATTTATTCCTTTTTTAATTGAAATACTATGTGTACAATTAACCACAGAACCAGCGTTGAGTGTTATTTTATTCTCCAAATCGCATTTGACAACTAGGTTCATGATTCTATCGATTCACAGCGGGCTTTGCAATACTTATGTAAAATGTTTATTTGACATATAAAAATTGCGTCTAATTCTAAATATATATTCTAACGTGGTTTCACTTCTGTTGCCTCGGAGAATAAATTTCAAACCTGAAAACACCTCTGGAGCTGCCCACTGCAATCTTATACAAGTATCATTTGATTCTCTACCCAGAAATCTAAAAGATTGTCTTCTATGGAGTCACTGTCAAAATTATTTCAAACCAATTCAGTATCACACACAATATCACAGAAATCGGGGATCTATGCTTTTTCATTTCCAATTATTTACTTCTTAAAAAAGTCATCTCTTCAGGTTCATCGCTTTCAATATAGAAGATTGTGTTTTTCTTTGGTTACGATTAAAATGTATTTTTTCAAAAATTATAATGTGTGCTCCAAATATTCTTTAAATGTTGTACAACCTGTACTTTTCGTGACGTGGAAAGCAAAATTTGATAACGTGGGTCCAAATAAGTTGCTCCTACTAAACTATTAATTTCTATGAACAATGTTTCCCAGTTAGTTAATTCATTATTTAAAATATCTGCAAAGAAATTTTGAAAAATTCGTAACTTTATTTTGCAATGGGTCCAAAATCCATAAAAATCGCTTAAAGTTAATTCTTCATTTTGTAGTTTCCGTTAGAGTTAAATGTTGCTTCCGTTAGAGTTTGTAGAGTATCATCAATTAATTTTAAGGCAGTTTTCGGTTAATGTTAAAGAAAAGGACCCAAATTTGGAACATTTTTTCAGATATAAAAGAAATGAAAAATTAATATGATATTCTGGCTTCACTATCCTTTAGAGAGCAGCATTTTTTATCATACTTCCCATTTTTAACCGAGTTGATTTATTTTTTCTGGTATAAAATGTGTTTCGCATTTTTTATCCTATACCGTAATGTTAAATGGGCTTTGCCTTCATGTATTAAAACAAAAAAGGAAGTATTCGGGGAATATTTTGAAATTTTTAAGAACACTATATTGTTAAAATAGGTACGAGTTATAACATAGCAAATTTTCCATGGAAATTGGGTCATTTTTCTGTCTGAAAATGTGCTTCGCGTTTAGTTAGAACTCTCGTACCTTTATCGAAAACAGCCTTAATTTCACCCATTTATTGTCTGCAAAATAATAATCTAAATTGCTTTTAGCTAAAGATGAGCTAAAACCTTTGCATTCCAATAAAGAGTTTAACATATTATTGCGACATGGCCATCTGTCGATAGCTATGTCTTCGGGTCTCCGCGTAAGTTAGAGGTGTGGGATTATCGGAAGGATGAGACATTCTATAATTCTTAATATGACTTTTATTAAGAATTTAACTTAAATTACTTATAGATATCGAACAAACTTATATTAAGTGAGAATAAACCAAAGTACGCAGTTTTAACTAACTCAGATCGCGCAATTAGATCACTTATCAATATAACTAATTAGATCCACCTAATCTCGATTCAATAATATACTAGCGTTCAGAATATATTCCCCCTACCTTGGTTGAATACTCAATGATACAGTTACTTTCAGGTAGACTGATGGGCTCGTGTGCAATAGTATGCACCTTGTATAGATTAGCGAGGTGGGCGTCTTGATTCTAAACCGTCGATCCACACTTTTTCATATCCGAACTCAGCTTTCTCTAAATTGCCATTTTTTCTCACTAAACTTTCTATCCTTTTAAAGGTTATCTTATTTGCATCTTTGCTTCGTTTTACTTCTTGGATTTGGGTTGGAAAAGTTTTGCCATTAATCGTGGCCGTCAAAGAACGTAGGGGTTATCTTAGAAGAAGAACGCGAGAGATGTCACAACCCCTCCAAGAAGAAAAACGTGATTTATTCAAAGGTTCTCAACAGCCTTAATAAATTACGTGCCTAAATTTTTATTTCTGAATCTCCTCGCTTTCTAAGTTTTATTTAAATTTTAACCTTGAATCGTCATTTTAAATTCTATAATTTCCAATATTTAACTTAACTGTAATTTTCATTATTCATCTTAGAATTAAATTTAATATTTAACTTAAATTTAAATTTAAATTCGTGACAGACACATAATAAATTTTACTCCATTAACTAGGCCAACATTAACAATTTTGCTTTTTAATCATGGTATATTCTCACTTTTACACATGTACTTAACTCTATATATTTAATGTTACTTAAATGTTTTATACACCTAAATGTGCATTTCTTCATGGGTACGCAGACCCAAAACTCTGCATCAGGTCAAATATTCATTTATGAGCTTGGAGACCGGCTCCACTGCTCCAAGTTGAGGCTACATATCAGCTATGGAATAATTTTGTACTTTCGGGGTCTGTCACCCTGAAATGAAAACTCTTTAAGTTACTTTGCAAAATCTATATTTACATAATACCAGTAAGTTTCACAATTTTTATGCATTATATATCATTTTTAAATTACAATAAACTTTCATTTCTATCCCGCATCTGGCTCCGTCAAACTCCCAATGAGCCACGCAGCGCTGTTAATATTATTGTTAGTGCCCTGACTACGCCACGTATCCCTGAACCAGATGCACCTTAATACGGAACAATACAACATATATATACATACACATTATACAATTACAAACATTTTTCAATAAATCATTAAAACAAATAACCAAAGGAATTGTCGCATCTCACGAAGTCATACATCGAAGTAAGCAAATGCATAATTACAGTTGTTTTCTCCAACACTTGAGAGAAAAAAAATTTTACAAGTCAAAAGTTCAAAAAAATATATATACACTCATTGTAGTGTCAACTTTTGCTTGGATTATAACTTTTAAACACCGCCCGAGACTTCCTTCTTTGCAATAAATCTTCCTACCACTTGTTGGAAAGATCATAAAAAATGAAACAATACAACCTGATTTTTATATTCATTCCCCCACCATGACTTCTAATGACGAGGTGCTATCACTGTTCTTTCCTCTTCTCATTCCTCGGCTGCTCTGGAATTCTTTATGTTGCCTGCTGTAGGGCTTGTAGTCTCCTTGTCGGCTTTTCCTTGCTTGTCCTGTTGCTTCCTTGGCCGGTCGGGACTCCTGATCCTTTCTTTGGCTTGGGCGCAGGTCATATCTTTGTCCATCTTGAACTCCAGTTGTCTCCGTCTTGTTCTTCCTCCTACTTATATAAACATTACTGGATGACAATGGTTTTTTATTAATGTTATTGGGTCTATTTTTCTGCCACTTTCTCTGTGGTCCACTTGCCCCGATCCATACGACCTTTTAATTCCTTTATCTAGCCGTTTTCTTTTATTTCTTGTTTCATTCGAGAATGAGCTAGGCAGCGATCTGATAAGAGATCTGTGCTTATCGGCTCTATCCGTGTTTTTCTTAGATTGTTTTGATTTGAGATTTATCCCTTTTTCCTCTAACTCACGCTTTACCGCAGACCTTTTCTTCCCATATTGCGACTCATTTGATCTTTGATGTACGTTCTCCGAACTACTCGTTTCCTGACGTGAACTAATACTATCTGGGCGACCTGTTCCTAACTCGACCTCGTCACATTTCCTATGACGATATATTCTTATTTGATCAATATTAACAGTTAATCTTTTTCCTGACCTCCATATTACAATATTATTATTATTTCTTACTTCTAATACTCTATAGGGACCTTATATTTTTGTTTAAATTTGGAACAGATTTTATTAGCTGCTGAACTTAAAGGGTGTGTCTCTAATAAGACCCAATCATTTACCTTAATTTGTACATCCCGTCTTCGTCTATTATAATATCTTTCCCACCTTTCATGCTTAGTTTTCGTACTTAGTCTAGCTTCATGAAAGACTTTCTCAATATCTCTTACTGTAAATTCCGTTCCGTCTGAAATCATTACTAATTTTTGAAATGGGGTAATCAACTTTCGACCCAAAAATAATTCCACAGGGGTTTTTCCCGTTGTTTCATTCACTGCCGTACGAATAGCGTAAGCGAACTCACGTAAGAATTGGTCCCAAGTAACGTGTTGATCATTAACATAATTTGCAATCATTTGCACTATATCTCGATTAACTCGTTTTCTGTCCTATTTGCTTGCGGCCTATATGCAACAGTCTTCACACGCCTTATGCCTAATCTTTCACTTAAATGTTCAAAAATTTCGGATATAAATTGGGGACCGTTATCACTTATTAATTTTATTGGAGCTCCAAAACGCGATATAAAATTATCAAAAAAAGTTTCCGCTATTATACGAGCCGATGCCTTTTTAAGAGGTATAATTTCAGCCCATTTGCTGAAATGATCGGTAATTACTAAAACATATCGATTACGTCTTACTCTCGATATAGGATACGGGCCTAACAAATCTAACGTAACTATCTCATTTGGATAATTTGATACAATCGGATTTAATCGACCAGCTGGTAACGCGTTTTTATAATTACTAACTTGGCACATATGGCATGTAGAGACATATTGATCAATAAATTTTCTCATATACTGGAAATAACAAACGTCCCGAATTTTATGATAAGTTTTAAATCTACCTAGATGTCCCGCTATTGGTTTGTCGTGGAATTCGCGTAGGATGCTTTTTCTTAAAGACTTTGGTATGTATACACGCATTTCACCTAACGATGTTGCGTGTTTCGCATAAAACAACAAGCCTTCAATTAGACGAAAGTCGTGGGACCAATTCTCACATATCGTCGCATTAACAGAGTTATCTTCCTGGTTTTCTAAATATCTATAGATATGACCTAATTCTGGGCCATTCTTTTGCTCTGTTATTAATTGTTCCCGCGAAGTAAGTACTAAATCCCTGATTATTGCACAATTAACTTTTTCTCCTATTATACTTTCCACAGGATTTTTCGATAAAACATTAGCCACAATATTTAACTTTCTTTCTGACCCATCAACGCGCAAATTCCCTTTATCTACCTTATTATCTTCAACCAGCGAATCTTGAATTTTCAACGATTTCTAATCAAAATCTAAAATAATCCTTGATCCTCTTATAAAATCAATACCGAGAATACATGGGTATTCCAAATCCGTTAACACATGAAATGACCAAGGTCTTTCAAATTGTCTGATGCGAATATTCAATTCTTCAATCCCCATGTTTTGGCATTTCTCACCCTGTGCTGTTATTACCTGGGCTCGCGATTTTTTAATTTGCTTATAAAAAAATATTTTCTATATACTTCTTCCGATATAAATGATTTATCTGCTCCGGTGACCCATAGCGCTTTCAAAACTGTGTTATTTAATAAAATAGGAACGTGGGGAAGTTCTACGGGTGATATACATATCGGAGAAAGCTTAATTGGTATTTCCCTTGCCGATTCCTTTTGAGGTTGATCTTTAACTGTTACAACATTTAATCGTCCCCTTTGCATCCTATCGCCTCGACTGAAATTTTCACTCGAACCCCTATTTCTACGGTCCCCTCTATTAAAATTATCATTTCGCTCATTTCGAAATTCGTAACCCCTTTCGTTGAATCTCTGATCACCATTCTGAAATCTATTCCTCTCGAACCCTCTATTACTTCGACGGCTATTCTCATAAAAATTATTTCTACCATTATTTGGTATACGCCCAATCTCAGAATTCCTCCAGTTTCTGCGATTAGCATCAAAATTAGGCATCCTATGCGCGTTTTGACCTCGTCTTTCTACATTATCACTATTCTGGATCTATGGTTCGAGTCTAACACAAATGTTATCAACCAATTCCGCCTGCGACATCCCTAGCTCTAAACTTTTCTGAATTTTTAATAAATCGTAAACAAAGTCTGTGGGTTCCTGATTTCTTCCCTGCTGTCACGCGAAAAATCGAGCCTCCAATTCTTTCTTATTTTTGATTGCGGGAAATGCTTTCGCTAATTCAGCCTTGAGCTGCGCGAAATCCGTGGATGTATCTTGCACTAGCACCGATCCAAATATTGAATACCAATCTTGAGCCCTTCCCCTGAGATGACTTTTCAAGTAAGCACATGACAGATTACTTGGGATTTCAAGTAACTGTATTTGATTATCTATTGTCTCAAGGAACTCCTTTACATTCTCCGACCCGGAAAAATACATTTCAGGTAATATACTAAATCCTCCTGCATTACCTAACCCAGAATTAATATAGTTCGGGCGCCATTGTGACATAGCCATCCTGCGATAGCTATGTCTTGTGGGATCCGCGTAAGCTAGAGGTGTGGGATTATCTAAAAGATGAGACATTTTGTAATTCTTAACACAACTTTTATTAAGAATGACTTAAATTACTTAATTCTAAATAACAACTTTCTTTAAGTGAGAATAAGCCACAAATTAAACTGAATATTCAAGTCAGATCGCACAACTAGATCACTTATCTTAATTATATTTAATTATCTGCCTAATCTAACTTCCTATACAAAATATTACCTTTTATAGAGTAACCCTCCTATCTTGGTTGAAGACACTCCTATTCTGCTACTTGTAGATAAGTATACTCCGGCACTATTAATCTTTCTTATAATTAATATTTTTAATGAAGATGAGCGTATCCTTCTTCCTTGGTTGTAGGTCGTCTAACACTTGTTCCGAACTGTTCTGCACTAAGTTATCTCTAAGATTGCCGTCCCATCTCACTAAACCCTCTATCCTTTTAAAGTATATCTTATTTGCATTTTCGCCCTGTTTCTCTTCTTGGTATTGGGTTGGAAAAGTTTTGCCATTAATCGTGGCCGTCAAAGAACTTAGGAGTTATGTTAGAAGAAGAACGCGAGAGACGTCACAACTTTACAAAAACCCAGCGAAAACTTTCAAAATGTCGTATAATCAGGTATTTTTAAATACCATCTCAAATTCATACCAAAACCATATTGATACATTTTCACATTATATTTATGATGCTTTATGTTTAAATTTGATATCTGTAAGGCATGAAAGCTACTAATTCTTCAAAAATTGTTACAGATTTGAGAAAACTGATGTAATACCAGAAATTACCTCGTTAAAAAAAACTGAAAAGTGCTATTCTAGGCAATTTAAGACTTTTTTGTTTACTATTTTATGCAAAATAAATTGCAAACATGCTAATGTTTAATTAAATGGGACAAATACATGTTGTAATTCATTATTTTTCTAATGAAGTCACACTTTATAGTAAAAATTCAATTTTCTCAAAAGTGATGTTTTTAAAACTGCATGTATCTTTTTCTCAGAAAATAATGTATCATGTACTGTTTGCACATGAAATTTTTTTCCTCGTGTTACTGATATGTAACTATATATATTCATATGAGTTTTTTTGGGATTTTCCCAAAATATTTGACTGAAATCCGTATATCGTGACAAAAAACGTCAATTTTTTAAAAATTCATAGTGATATTTTTATGTTACATGTTTTTGAAAAAACTAAACAATATATTTTAAATATTTAAATTCATTGCAAATATTAATGTTTACTTATTGTTCAGACAAATTTTTAAGCTTTAATTCAAAGGTATTACAATAAATGGTACCTAATTGTAACTCACAGATGTGTAATGCTTTTTGTCGTTGCTAGAAGCTTGTTACATGCATAAAAATACACAAATTTCATGTTTAAAAACATAAAAACAGTTTTATTTTTTACTTTTTTTTAGAAATCTCTTGTACAGTTTAAAGAAAATTTTGAATTTTGAAACTTTTTTAGAAATTGTGTTTGCATGTGAACATACAAATCCATAATGAAACCTTTAGCAATGTCGTAAAATCACATAATTCCAAATCATTACTTTTACATATTGATACATGTTTACATTATATTTATGATGTTATAAGGTCAAATTTAATATTTGTAGTGCATCGAAGTTAAAAATTCTTCACAGATTGTTACATAATTTGTGAAAATTGATGCAAAAAAATGCTAAAAGAAAATCTCGTTGAACAAAATTTGAAAAATACTATATATGTATTTTCTGAACATTTTAAGAATTTTGTTTCCTATTTTATGCTTAAAAAATTAAGAAAATACTAATGTTTAATAAAATAGGGCAAATACATGTTGTAATTCATTATTTTTGTCCTGAAGTGCCTTTTTACACTAAATATGCAATTTTCTCAAAATGATTGTTTTCAAACCGCGTGTACCTTTCTCACAGAATCTACTGAATGAATGTACTTGCAATTTTTACTGCATATAACTAATATATAACTATATATAATGGAGCTACTGTTTTGGAGATTTTCCCAAAATATTTTGCTGAAAAGCATTTATCGTAAGAAAAATGACAATTTTCAAAAATTTCAAAGTGATACTTTTACGATGAATTTTTTTGAAAAAAGTAAACAATAAATTTTAAATATTTTACCATATTATTTAAATAAAAATGCCTAATTAATATACAGATAAAATTTGAAGTTTTTATATTTAACAGTTTCTGAGAAATAGGTTCCTAAAATGGCTCAATTTAACATTGTCGGTATAGGGGGTACCGACTACTCTTAATCGAAGGAACGATTGAATTGCTTTGTTTCAAATTGTTGGTAGAAGAGCCGATTGATGACAGAAGAGAACGTGAATTGCATATAACAAATGACGTCATGCATGGGAATCGTATAAAAGGGAATGTACGAAGGTTGATCAAAATAAAAACTTACAAGACGAACAAAGAAATATTTACCAACAATAGACAGAAAATACAAAAGGGAATTAAGAGGCATATACGTGTCTATCACTTTTCGACATAATCACCATGTTTATTTAGGCATTCATCGGAACCAACGTGTTTAACTCGTCTTAGTAGAAATCAGGTCTAGGCGGATATTTTCACAGGACTGTCTGAAGAGAACCGCCTGCTCCTTCAACCTCGGAAACATGGAAATAGTCACTGAGTGCCAAATCTGAACTGTGACTTCAGATTTCCCACCTGAATTGTTGCAACAATTCCTGCTTTGCTTGAGCAGAATTGATCCTGACATTGTCATGCAGGAGAATGACACCCTTACTCAACATGCCTGTCCGTTTGCGTCAGATGGCATGGCGTAACCTTCTCAAAGTGGCACAATAACGATCACCGTTGATGGTCTGGCCAACAACACACACTCCAGGTAATCGATCATGATAACACCACATAAATCCCAGAATCCATAACTTTAGCGGCTGAGGGGGAAACCTTAAACTGCTTCATCGTTGGTGATTCAGGGTGTTTCCACTCCATGGTTGCTTTTTTTGCTTGTGGGGACGAAGCCAAGGTTCGTCCTCTGTAACAATGAGATCGATGAAGTGCTGGCCGTCAGAATGGTAACGCTGAAGAAATGTGAGACTGCACATCATTCGTGTGGCTTTGAAATCATCAGATAATGCACGTGAAACCCAGTGGGCATACACCTTGAAATATCGCAGCTGATCAGATACGATATGTTGCACGCTACCATAGCTCAATCCCAGCTCTGACGAGATTTCACGCAGAGTTACTCGTCAATCATTTTGAATCATTTCTTCAACTCGTGCCATGTTGATTTCTGTCGTTAAAAAACTTGGCTGCCCGCTCTCTGCCATATTGCGGTTTCCTACATCCTGTCTGCCTGATTGAAAAGAGCGACACCATTTCGCTTCATGTTGTCTGCTCATTGCTTCCTCACTTCCACAATTTGACTGTGATGTGGACATATTCTTTGCCCATAAAAATCGAAACACGGCTCGTACTTCCTAACGAGACCAATTTTCCAAGCGTCTTGCCATGTTAATCATCCTGAACCGTCTGGGAACTTTCACTACCCACCCGCACAACAGCTATATGACAAGTAGCACTATTTGTCTCCACTCTGGGGAAACAAAATTTCTCCACAATATGCAGTTTTCAAATGCTGCGGCTTGTGACCTTTTTTTCTGATCGTCCCTCGTATTTGTGATTTTATTCTGAATTGTGTGAAATATTAGCACGTATACATAGCAAGATGCTATATTTTAAGTAAAAACTTATTTTTTATTTACTGCAAGCTCTCTTTTATACTTTACTGAATCCCATCCAATGTCTACAATTTTTGTACAAGAAATACACCAGATACTGATGTTAGATACCATTAAAGACATACCAAACAACAGGCTACCTTCTACACTGTACGAATATGGCTATGTAAAGGTACTGGCTGCAATGATTACTGCCGATCATTAGGACATTGAGTAGACTTGCATCGCATAGTGCTCAGCGATAAATCCTGCTTTAGTCTTGGGGCATCAGTTCCCTGAGTAGAAAAAGCGAGCTCAATCAACCTTTGTTTTTTAAAGGTCCCTAAAAGCACATTCTAGAATATCTGTTGCACTATTTAGTGTTCAAGAGGGAATTTATAGTTGGATAGAGAGTTAAAAGTACATACAAAAAATATTTTCCAAAAATAATGCATACAAATTATTGTTTTTTATTCGTGTGCAAAGTAATTAGAAAGCAATGCACATGCAAAGTCTAAAAATTCCTTATCAAAAATACAAATCTCAAAGTCAATGCGATTTTTGGCATTGGCTATGGTTTCGTAGTCAGGCGAATATGACGATATTCCCTGCTCGTAAGCAGTCTTAGAGGTTTTCATCTGTAAGTCGTGATCTATACTTTGATTTTAGGAAACAAAGGCACAGAAACGATTTTATTTTATATGTTCAAGAAGGGTCGCATTTCGCTTAGAGCTAGTATGGCGAGGAATTTGTATTTTTTACAAGAACGCAACCACCCTTCGGAGGGAAAACCCGTTCTTGCCATATCTCCACTCAACAAAATAAACATGCTTATCAAGTATCAAGTTCTAGCCCTTAGCCACGATGAATTTCGCAAGCCTCGATCTGACTTCGTCAGGCAGGTTGCATTAGTCACAACAACAACAACAAAAACACAATGGAAATCAACATCCGATTGCATTCCATTCTAGATGACTAAGAGTGAAGTTAATGAAGAGAGAACTATAAGAGTGAAGTTAATGAAAACAACTCATAAAAAATTTGGCCATCCTGGTGTAGCTACCATGTTAAAATTAATATCACCACAATATTACTGGATAAATATTATTACTGATATACGAAATCATGTTAAACACTGTGAAACTTGTAAAATAAATAAGGTCACATCAGAAAAATACAGACTGGTGTAATCACTTCCCCTTTGTGAAAAACCCTTTGGACTTTTGTCTATAGATAGTGTAGGTGGTTTAAATTATTACAACTCTGTTAAAAAATATTTGCACATTATTATTGATCATGCAACTAGGTACATTTGGACTTTCCCATCAAAAAATGCAACAACAGATACATATATAAATTGTTTAAGACAGATCTTTCAGAATCATGTACCGGAAAAAAATTTAAGTGTAGAAATACTGCGTTCACCTCTTCAAATTTTAAGCATTTCTTAAGACATAACAATGTCTCTCACTCAATTGTTAACTACTTCTCACAGACCACAAGCCAATGGAAAGGTTGAACGTGTAAATCAAACCATCATTACCCACTTAAAGTGGGAAATTAGTAACAGTTCAAGTAAAGTACCAAGGACAAAAAAATTCTGCAAAAAGTAACTCATTAGTATAATCAAACTCCATATACAATAACAGGTTCCCTCCACCCTACTTAATGTATGGTAATTTACCTTTTGAAATTTCATTAAGAGATATATCCTACCATAGAAGAAGCAAGAAAATTGGCCAAAGAAAGAACCGAACAATATTATAAAATAAATAAAATTAGATATGATAGAAAATTTCAGGAAGCTGATTTCAAGGTTGATGATTTAGTAATGTATGAGAAATTTCAATACCCCAATTCAAGGAAATTAAGTCCCCCTTATTCAGGCCCTTATACCGTTTTAAGAAAATGTTCTGATGTATTATTTGAAATACACTGCTGACCACCGTAAATGCAATACCCTGAAGGAAGCATGCAGATAACATGAAATTTACAAAATGCATTAGCGGAGGTGAGATATGCAAATGATTAGAATTTCAGTTCAGACACAAATCACGCGCGCCTGTGGCGCCACCTGAAAGCGCTATTTAAGGCTTGGAGATTTCGACGATTTCAAGTTCGGCAATTGTGTTTTTCTTGTGGTTTTTTCAAAAAACGATCAGTTATGTCTTGTAGAAAAGAGCAATCAGCTTTTGATCAAGTGTCCGAGTTCGACATAGGAAGGATAGTGGCCTACCGAGATTGTGGATTATCTTTCAGGGAAATCGGTAGTCGTGTTGGACGAAGCCAAACAACTGTAATGCGGATATGTGACCGTTGGATGCAGGAGGGTACGACGGACCAACGTGGTCGATCGCATCCAACTTAGTGCACCACTTCACGTGAGGATAGGCAAATTGTGCGCATGGCCGTGACGGATCGTTTAATCACATCACAAACCATAGCACAGCACATTGAGTCTATAATGCATCATTCAGTGTCTGCGTGTACCATTCGACGCCATTTACAGCAGAGTGGTCTGTCCGCAAGACGTCCATTGCTTGGTCTACCCTTGACGCAGAACTGCAGACGTCTCCGCCGCCAATGGTGCGATGAAAGAAGGATGTGGGCGGCAGAATGGAATGAAGTTGTCTTTACTGACGAGTCACGCATCTATCTGCAACACCACGATGGTCGGATTCGAGTCTGGAGACACCGCGGAGGGAGGATGCTGAACAGCTGCGTTATGCACCGCCACACTGGTCCTGCACCGGGTGTTATGGTATGGGGCGGTATTGGATATCACTCTCGCACTCCTCTAGTACGCATTGCCGGTACTTTAAACAGCCAGCGCTACATCTCCGAGGATAATGCGTGACCACACGTGGCACGCATTATCCAAAGGTTCTTCGTCAATCACCAGATTGAATTGCTTCCCTGGCCGGCTCGCTCTCCAGATCTTTCGCCGATAGAAAACATGTGGTCCATGGTTGCTCAACGATTGACCCAGATTACACCCCCAGCTGCCACACCAGATCAACTTTGGCAACGTGTGGAAGCTTCTTGGTCTGCTGTACCCCAAGAACACATCCAAAGCCTCTCTGAATCATTGCCGAGGCGTGTGGCAGCGGTGATCTCCAACAGTGGTGGCTACTCTGTCTACTGATTCTGGCAGGAACCACACTTCATAGAAGTCTATAAATTTAATCATTTGATACTTGGTCAACATGTTATCTACAAAATAAATTTTGTTGTGCTATCTCTTGTCTTTCTTGGTGTTGCATTTACGGTGGCCAGCAGTGTAGATACACCCAATGCCCTTAATAAAACTGACCCACTGAATTGGTTCATTCAGTCCGTTTAAGACATTTTCATCCATCTGAAAATTTTCAGTTGAATTCCATTCAACAAAATACCCATAATAAAGAGAATAAGAAAATAACTAAAAGGAACCTCTTCCGTATAATACAGAAGTAACTGAGACTTCTTTTCGGCGAAGAAGAAGAAGATATGATATTTAATTTTTATAATATAGTTGTGTTAAATGAGATATTCTTTATATTTTAATCGAGAAAACAAAGTGTACAGGTTTTGTTATACAAAATTTTGGGAAATTTTAATATAATTTTATCTTAAGATGTCGAATGAGTTAACATTTATCATAGAAATTGGTGTTTTAATGTTGAAAGATATAAATTAAGTTTTTAGAAAAATGACTAATGTACTAATACTAGTGATATTGATTTTTATAAGAAACAAAAGTAAATTCACGTTGCATTCTTTTTTCTCCACTGAATTTTATTGTTTTGTTAATTATTTTATTCAGCAGTAACCTTATTGCATGTCACTTATTTTTTTTTTTCATTTTGAAATTGTGTGTCTTTTGATATACGGGCCATATATCAAGATTCACTATTTCTCGAAATTTTCCTTATCGAAATTTAAAATTAATTTAATAACTTGAAGCTTATTTTTGGATATTATACAGTGGATAAGGGAGAATACAATCATTATAATTTTGTATATGTCTTGAAACATTAAGAAGACAAATGTGTTTAGTTTGGTATGTACACCTCTTATTGTTTTCTTATTAGCATCCCTGAACATCTGTGATTTGATCACGCAGATTTCTCAGAGAGATGTGTTCAAAAATAAGTAGTGTGATACAGTTTATATTAGTGAATGTGTTATATAAGAGAAAGTCAAGAATTTTGTCTATGAAACGAATACTTAGAAGGTTACGGAGAGATTCAAAATATTGTATGTGATATTGTTAAATTACAGTGAATATTGTGAAAACTTTACATAAATACTAAAGGTGATGATAGAAGAGAGTTCACATTTTCGACTCACAATTATTTAAAGAGCTCTTTTATTCCTATAACTCTTATATTCTTTTATTCCTATATTCTTATATTTTTTATATTTTTTTTTATATTCTTATATTTTATAACGCATATGAAATAAAATATTGTTTATTGTGTTGAATAGTGCGTATAAGTTGTACACTGTTTTCATACTATTAATAATTTCGTTTTATTAATGTCTATATTTTTTTTATCTTTTTAAAAAATGTATTTCATATATGCAAAATTTTGTGTAACACTATATTGTATTACTACGATGGCGCCAGAGTAGATTTTTATACAAAATTAACATTTTAATATTTGTATGGTACCATGTATTTTTATATCTACTATCTTATTTTTTGATATGATATTATTTTCCAATATAAATTTTTTTTTTTTTGAAAACATTATCTGCTAGCTATAATACGAATCCATTATTATGAAGGAATAGGAGGAAACGCGAGCTCTTATTCTGGATGTCGAATAGATTTGAACAAGCTAATCTTCAGTTATATGTACGGAAATTCATTTTTATCAATTAATATTTTGGAAGTGTCATTACTGTGTTTGGTGTTATAGTTTTGCTTATTTTAGAGCCTTTTGATTTCTGTATTCATATTACTTAAATAATTCTACTGAGTGTAATATGCGTTTCCAAATGATGTTATGTATTGTTTTGTTTTTGTTGAAAATTCATTAAGTTTGTAAAGAGAGAAAAACAACGCCCTGACTCTCTTTTAAAATTGGGGGGCAAATGTAAGGATAATTAAATTAAATTAAAAATTAAATTCCCTATCTAGCACTTAACTCATATTTTTCATTTTATCTTCAAGTATCAAGCTAACCACCCATTTATTTCTTCCGAAAATAGCCTAGCCAATAAACATGTCTAATTCCATATCGTTATATTTAATAGCCCTATATGTCAGCATTAACTTTCAAGTACGAGCATAAAATCCGCGATACTTTCCCCATCGGTGTTTTAAGTGCTAACCCACTTAAAACACACAGTGGCGTGTTTTTTCCTCCCTACTCTGAGCGTCAGAAGAGATGTACTAATTCTAGAATAAAGACCTTTTTTAAAATTAAGTCTGATTTTGGCTCAAAACATGTCATATATATATATATCAGAAATATTGTTATTAATTATATACAACGTAATAAATTTCTGGTGTCGAAAAAATCAGAAATAATAAATAACTATAAACATTTTACAAAATATTGCTTAAATCAAAAATACCCAATTAATTTTATTAATAGTTATATGAATAAAGCTATTCAAAATAGCAAGGATTAAAAATTCTGAGATTGATAATAGTTTTTACTATAAACTTAAATATTTCATAGTTATAGTTATTTCCATATTCTAATATTAAATAAAATTACTTATTATTATTTTATTCATATTTACTTTAGTGTTATTAAAAAGTTATGCTATAATTTGCAACTCTTATTAATTTTTATTTCCATTCTTTTTATACTTTTGTTAAGTGCTACATTTCAGCCATTTACATGATTTAAATCTGCATTAGGGTCTAGAATCTGGCAATAACTTATTTATTGCACTCAGATTTAGCACGGGATTTGCATTTTTAAGTGCAATTTTTAGGTAAGTTACCTCTAACTTGTAATGGATTTAGATATTCCTATCCATTACTTTCAATAGGTTTTTGCTCAGTATAATTTACTTAAAGGGGGAAGGTTGGCTGGCCAAAAAGCATGTTCAACCCCACTTTTATATAAATTATTTTATATATTAGCTGTCCTAAGTCAGTAATGCTTATAATACTGCAGCATCCATTTATAATTTTTAATCTCGGTTACTCTTATGTCCTTCATTGTGTAAATTTCCTACTGTCTATGTTTTTTTCGAATATGATTGTTGGATGTTATATATATATATATATATATATATAGGCTTATTCTCTACAAACTAGAGATAACATCAAAACAATCACATTCGAAAAAAACATAGACAGTAGGAAATATACACAATGAAGGACATAAGAGTAACCGAGATTAAAAATTATAAAATGGATGCTGCAGTATTATAAACATTACTGACTTAGGACAGCTAATATATAAAATAATTTATATAAAAGTGGGGTTGAACATGTTTATTGGCCAGCCAACCTTCCCCCTTTATGTAAATAACACTGGGCAAAAACCAATAGAAAATAATGGATAGGAATATCTAAATCCATTACAAGATAGTGGTAACTTACCTAAAAATTGCACTTACAAATACAAAGCCCGCGCTAAATCTGAGTGCAATAAATAAGTTATGCAGATTTAAATCAAGTGAAAGGCTGAAATGTAGCCCTTAACAAAAGATTAAAAAGAATAGAAATAAAAATTAATAAGAGTTGCAAATTTTTAGCATAACTAAGAAAAAAAAATTAAAGAGGTGTATTCAAAATATTCACGTTTTCTATGGTGTCCTAGAGTATTTTTTTAACGAGTATTCATTAGTATTTAAAGCAGTGTTTCCTAACGTTACTCCTATGAGGGAAGGGATAGGGGACGATAAAGAAGAATTTCGGCATCCGGTTGATTCTCTTTCAACTAATTTCCTACAACTTTTACTGCTTTGTATGCGTGAATTCGGGTACTATTGAAAGAGATAGATCTTTCTTTTAGTATGAACGTATAATGTTTTATGTGAACCCCAAAATGTCTTGGCGGTCCACAGGTCGATCGCGATCGACTTAATGCCCACCCCGGGTGTAGATAGATTGCCCCAGTCCCTTCAATGTGAAAACAGGGCAGTTATAAAGAGAAGTCATTGATTCTGGGGAGAGAAAGACAAGCTTCTCTTTTTCTCGTCTAGAAGGGGATATTTACTGTATACCAGGAATTACTTTCCTACTCTCCAAAAATGAAAATAGCAGAATACTGAATAAACATGAAGCACAGTAAAAAATAAATAAATGCTTGGATAGAGCGTGTGAAACCGCCTCCCTAAGGAGACCGTTTCTTTGATTATCCGCGTCAGCTGGAGGTGTAGGGTTTACAAAAGGAATAGACATTTTTTTATTTCTTAATATAAATTTATTAAGAATGAAACTTAAATATCTAACAATTTAGATAATATATATGCGAGAATCTACAATGAACAAACACACAGTAATAGTTAAACCGAAACGCGTAACTTGGATCACTATCAATACTTAAATCGCCTAATCTCACTTCTAATAATTTTACAAGTTCTAATATCAAATAATCAATCCTACCTTAATCCAAATTTAGTTTCAATTTTATGAAGAGGCATCTGGGCGCGTGTGCAATGGTATGCACCTTGACTTAATGGCTTATCTTCAAGGTAACTTCACAATTGACTATCAATTCACGCTTGTATCTCTTTCACACATAACATTCCTCAAATTGCCATTAGACTTACTGAAACTTCTGTTGTTTAAAAGCTATCTTATCTGCATTTCTTCTTCACATTTCGCTTCTTGGGTTTTGGTTGGAAAAGAGTTGCCATTAATCTTGGCTCGCAAAGAACCCAGAGGTCATGTTAAAGAAAAGACTCGTGAGCCCGTCACAATCCCCCCAAGAAGCAAAACGTGATTTATTCGAGGGTCTTAATGGCCCTTAAGAAATTAAGTGCCTAAATTTTTATTTCTTAATCTCCTCACTTTCCAAATTTTATTTAAATTTTAACCTTGAATCCTCATTTTTACAATTAATTTTCAAGATTCGACTTAAACTTTAATTTTCATTATGCATCTTAAATTTAATTTTTAATATTTCTCCTTAATTTGAACTCTTGACAGCCACAATAAGTTTTACTCAATTAACTAGACCCGCATTAACAGTTATGCATTTTAATCATGGTACATTCTCATTTTTACATAAGATATGTGGGCATGCGTCATCCGAGCGGTGGGACCGGATAAAAAACCATCTTTGACTTAGATGGAGTAGTCCACATGCCTCTTAACTAACTTAAATCTACTTAAGTGCTGCTTATAATCTATTACAATAAGCTTCTTTCCACTGCTTTTCCATGAGGGTTTTTTTTTGTCTGACGACTTGGAGTCATATTGAAAGAAAAAAAATTTTGCTTGCAAAAATTACTTCTATTCGTCTTTTTCTAATTGGAATTCAGGGTCTGTCCCCCGAAAAAAAAACTCCTTAAGTCACTGAGCATAATATATATTCACATAATACCAGTACATTTCACAATTTTTATACATTATATATCACTTTTAAATTACAACTAATTTCATATATACACCTCATCTGGTCCTTCCAATAAACTCCCCATAAATCGAGCAGCACCATTAATGTTATTGTTAAAATCCTATCTACACCGCGTTTCCCCGAACCAGATGTACATTAATATGAAACAGTACAACAATATATATATATACACTATACAATTACAAACATTTTTTAATAAATCATTAAAACAAATAACCAAAGGAATTGTCGCATCTCAGTGAAGTCATACATGGAAGTAAACAAATGCATAATTACAATTGTTTTCTCCATCAATTGAAAAAAAAAATTTTACAAGTCAAAAGTTAAAAAAAAAGAAACTCATTGTAGTGTCAACTTTTGCTTGCATTATAAATTTTAAACACCGCCCGGGACTTCCTTCTCTGCAATAATTCTTCAGACCACTTGTTGGAAAGAATGTAAAATGAAACGATACAACCTGATTTTTATGGCTTAGCGTCTCCTACTAGAGCCTCCAAGGATAAGGTACTGTTGGTCTTCGCTCCTCCTCTCCTTTCCTGACCGCTTTGCTGTGGATTCTCTCTTTTGTTGGTCTTCCTGTTCCTTGATCTTGCTTGCTACTTCATGTAGGGTCTGCATTGTTCTCCTCGGCTGTTCCTGGCTCGAACTGGTCTTGCTTGTTTTGACTTTTTCTCAATGTTTGGTCGGGACTCCAGTCTCTGCTCCTTTCGTGGTCTGAGGTTATACCTCTCTATCTTGCACTACTGCTTCTTCCGTTCGGTTCCTCTTTCTACTTATATAAATAGTAGTAGTATTTGACGATAATTTTCTTTTATTTGTTTTATGATCTACACGTTTCTACATCTTTCTTTCTGGTCCACCTGACCAGTATCCACGCGATCGTTTATATCCTAATCTTTCCTGTCTTCTTCTTTTAATCTTTTTATTCTGATTGGAAAAAGAGCTAGGTAGTGATCTGATAAGTGGTCCGCGCTTATCGGCCCTACCTGTGTGTCTCTCACCTTGATTTGTCTTAAGATTTATCCCTTTTTCCACTAACTCAAGCTTTGTATCTGACCCCTTCTTCCTACCACACTGCGACTCATTTGATCTCCTTTGTACGCTTTCCCAACTACTCGTTTCATGACGTGAACTAATGCTATCCGAGCTACCTGTTCCTATCTCAATCTCGTCACATTTCCTATGGCGACATATTCTCACTTGATCGACATTGACCGTTAACCTTTTTCCCGACCGCCATATGGTCACATTATTATTTTTTACTTCTAACACCCTATACGGACCTTCAAATTTTGGCTTGAACTTCGCCACAATTTTTCTTCTTGCTGAACTTAAAGGGTGCGTTTCTAACAAGACCCAGTCATTCAATTTAATTTGTACACCACGTCTGCGACTATTATAATACTTCTCCCATTTTTCATGCTTAGCTTTTGTGTCTCGTCTAGCTTCAACGAACAATTTTTCAATATCTGCTACTGCAAACTCAGTTCCGTCCGATACCATCACTAATTTCTGAAATGGGGTAATCAACTTTCGACCTAAAAATAATTCCTCAGGAGTTTTTCCCGTCGTTTCATTCACTGCTATACGAATAGCATAAGAAAACTCACGTAAGAATTGGTCTCATGTAGCATGTTGATCATTTATGTAATTTGCAATCATTTGCACAAGATCGCGATTCCCGCGTTCGGTTCTATTTGCCTGAGGCCTATATACAACAGTCTTCACATGCTTTATGCCTAATCTTTCACTTAAATGTTCAAAAATCTTGGATATAAATTGGGGACCGTTATTACTTATTAATTTTATTGGAGCTCCAAAACGCGATATAAAATTATCAAAAAAAGTATCCGCTATTACACAAACCGAGACCTTTTTAAGAGGTATGATTTCAGCCCATTTGCTGAAATGATCTGTAATTACTAATACATATCGATTACGTCTCACTCTCGATGTAGGATACGGACCTAACAAATCTAACGTAACTATCTCATTTGGATAATTTGATACAATCGGATTTAATCGACCAGCTGGTAACGCGTTTTTATAATTATTAACTTGGCACTTATGGAATGTAGAGACATACTGATCAATAAATTTTCTCACATACGGGAAATAACAAACGTCCCTTATTTTATGATAAGTCTTAAAAAGACCAAAATGACCCGATATGGGCTTGTCGTCAAATTCTCTCATTATTTCATTCCTTAAAGACTTTGGAATGTATACTCGCATTTCACCTAGTGAAGTCGCATATTTCGCATAAAATAACAAGCCCTCAATTAATCTAAAGTCTTTGGACCAATTCTCACATACCGTCGAATTAACTGAGCTATTTTCCGGGTTTTCTAAATATCTATAGATATGACGTAATTATGGGTCTTTCTTTTGCACTGTTATTAGCTGTTCTCGCGACGTAAGTAAACAAATCTCTGATTATTGCACAATTAACTTTCTCTCCCATTATACTTTCAACCGGGTTTCTTGATAAAACGTCCGCTACCGCATTTTGAGTTCCAGGCCTATGCTCCCATTCTATATTAAATTCTGTTAATTTTAGTGTCCATCTGATCATCCTACTCGACAAATTTTTCCCATGAGTTAAACGCGTTAAAGCAGCGTGATCAGTAATAACTTTAATCAGCAGTGAACCTAAATATATTCTGAATTTATTCAGTGCCCAAACTACTCCTAAGCATTCTCTCTCGGTTCCCATAAAATTCCTCTCGGCATTGCTAAGTGTACGCAAAGCAAATACAACTGGTCTCTGTTCCTGATTTAGAACCGCTCCCACACCTATTGAACTTGCATCTGTAAATAACTCAAAAATCTTTTTGAAATCCGGCAATTTTAAAATTGGCGCCTTCGTTATGGACACCTTGACCACGTCGAATGCCCTCTGCGCCTCATTTGACCAAAAATTTTTTTTTAGTTTTCGTTTAAGAATATAAAGGGGTTCGCAAAGATCAGCATAATTTTTAATAAATTTCGCGTACCACTGGGACATACCTAAAAATTTGGATACCTCCTTGGAATTACGCGGCGGTTTCATCTTATGTATGGCTCGAACCTTTGTCTCATCCGTTTTGATTCCCTCCTTACTAATAATCAATCCTAAATACTTCAATTCATCACAAGCAAATTTACATTTTTCCTTATTTAAGGTCAATCCTGCATCTTGTAATAACCTAAACATTTCCCTTAAATGCTCAACATGTTGCGTGAATGATGGAGACAAGATGATCACGTCATCCATATAAACATTGACAAACCTCCCTATCACCGGTTTCAAAATGATCTCAATCGAATTCTGAAAATTGGGAGCCACCCCTGATAAGCCAAATGGCATACGCCAAAATGCTTAGGTGCCACTTTTTAATACGAACGTGGTCTTAACAATATCACTGGGGTTTACTGCCATTTGAAAGTACCGTCTTCTTAGATCGAGATGACATTATTGTCGTATAGGGGATATTCGTTATTAAATCATCTATTAACGGTAAGGGGTAGCGTGGGTACTTAGTGATCGAATTTAGTTTCCTATAGTCAACCGCAAACCTATATGCTTCCGGATTATCCGATGGTAGCCCATTATTTTTTCTACATAACACTACTGGTGACGCGTACGGGGATTGAATCGGAACTATGGTTATCTCCTTCAACATTTTCTCTACATGATAGTCGAGTATCGCTTGTTTCTATCTATCGTAACGGTACGGCCTAGAAACAACCAGTGGACTATCTCCCGTATCAATTCCATGGTATAAAACATGAGTAAGCCCAGGTTTATCTGAGAACAATCCCTTAAAACTACTAAACAAATTTCGTAACTCCTGTTTTTGCTTATCCTCCAGCTTTGTCTTAGACAGATCTATTTCTACATTTTCTTCCTCAATTATTTTATCCATCTTCTCTATTTGCGAATCGGGAATCTTTAACGATTTTCGATCAAAGTCTAAAACAATCTTTGATCCTTTTATGAAATCTACTCCGAGAATACCTGAGTATTCTAAATCTGTCAACACATGAAACAACCAAGGCTTTTCAAACTTCCTAATTTGAACATTCAATTCTACAATTCCTACATTTTGACATTTCGTTTCCCTGTGCCGTGATCACCTGAACACGCGATTTTTTTACTTGCTTATAAAAAAATATTTTCTTTACATTTTGTAAACTTGTGGGTTCTTTTCGGATCGGGCCGTGTTCGACTTGTGAAAAAACAATTATAGTCAGGATTTTGTCCCTCTGTTTTATTTAACTTCTTCTATGGGACACTTCATAGAAAGAAGAAAATATCAAGATGGTAAAAGATCACAATCCATCGTCCAGCCGTCTTTCCTCCCTCCGACCACGTTTTTCTCCCTACCGCTCGCCTTCTCTCCTTGGTTCGGTCTCTTCCGCTCTGGTCTCCCCCTGTCGTTGCCAGGTCCTTCCTGATGTAGTGGGCCCGCAGCCAGAAATCGTTTGTATCTTTCGACCTGTTGCCAGGTGCAAGCAGTAGATCCTTACACGCCCCACCTAAGAGTAAAATTAGCCCCTTGTGGCTGATTTTACCATATCAGACACCAGGATTGTTTCTAACCGTGAAATAGAAAATTCACAAACGGAACACACAATAATTACAACATTTAATAGTGTCTTGATGTCTGTTCTAGTCAAAGTTCCTTAAAACAAACACACACACACACACACATGAAACCATATTAATAGTTCACACAATTGAAATAAGTGACTATGTTCCCAGAAAGATCTAAACTGTAAAGGGATTGCCAACAGATACATAGAAAACACATTATACAAAAAAAAAAACAATACTAAACATATACAACACAGTCCTTATCTTAATCTAGACAATGCGTCTGCACTTCTATGCTGTATACCTGGCCTGTGAGTGATGGAGTGATTCCATCTCTGTAACGCCAGTGCCCAACGGGTTAGCTTGGGACTTTTTGGAGTCGTTTGGTTTAAGTACTTAAGGGGATTATGATCAGAAATGATCTCCACCTTGGCACCATAAATCCATTTGTCGAATTTATTCAACCCGTATAACACTGCCCAGGCCTCTTTCTCGATGCTTGCCCAGTTCTTTTGCGTCGCATTGAAATTTGACTAGCAAAAGCTATTGGCCTGTAAACTCCTGCGGCATCTTGCTGTGTCAGACAGCATTCAACACCATAATCCGATGCATCACAATGCACCTGGAAAGGTAAATTGGCATCAGGGGTAGCAAGACTAGTTACTTCGCAAAGTTATTTTTGTAGCTTAACAAAAGAGTTTTGCTCCGCCTCCTCCCATGAAACGTCGTTAGGCTTATTTTTCTTGGTTAACTCCGTAAGCGGAGTGGATATTTCCGCATAATTTGGTATATATGCGCGATAGAAGCCCATTAGTCCTAAAACTGACCTAACCTCTTTCTTAGTGGTAGCTCTAATTAGCCTTTTTATTGCTAATATCTTATCTTCATCAGGACCATGTTTACCTCCCCCTATGGTGTGACCCAAATACTTTATTTTCTTAGCCGCGAAAGAACACTTATCCACAACCTCACCGAGAATCCTAGTTTTTCTAACTCAGCGAGAACTAATTCTAAGTGCACTAAATGTTCTTCAAACGTCTTTGAAAATATTACTACATCATCCATGTATGCCTGTGCATACTCTGAATGAGATTTTAAGATACGATTCATTTCTCTTTGAAATGTACCAGATGCCCCAGCAAGTCCAAAGGCATAGTTTTCCACTGGTACACAGCATTATGTGTGGTAAATGCCGTGAATGGTTTGCTTGCTTCATCCATTTTTATTTGCCAATACCCTTTTAAAAGGTCTAAACTAGTCAACCAATACGCTGACCCCGCTATGAAAATTAGTTCTTGCATATCTTTCATAGGGAAACAGGTACCTTAGTTACCGCATTTAAGGCCCTAAAATCTACGCACATTCGGATAGAAGAATCCTTTTTGGCTACACAAACTATAGGGTGAGCAATTTCGGACTCCGATGGTTCAATTAAATTTAAATCAAATAATTCTTGTACTTGACGCTCCACTTCCCTTCTATACGCAATGGGAACACTATAACAATGGGGTTTTCTCCGCACTGCATTGGCTAAGAGCTCAATTTTATGTGTGCCTACCCGAGCTGGTTGTACCGGTTTGGTAAATATATATTTAAATTTATTAATTAAATTTTTAAGCACTTTCAAATTATAGCTATTTAAATCATCAATTTTGAGGTTATCGAGGACTTCATAAAATTTAGATTCTTCGGTAGCAGTTGGTGGAGTTTCAACTTGACCGAACTTTTTTTCTTCTTCAAAAATTACATTTATCGAATTCGAACTAGCTACATAATGCCTCAGCTTATTTTGATGAATGTGTTTAGTAGAATTATTTGGCATTTCTACTAAAAATGAATGCGGATTCCGTTTTTCAATAATAGTCGCAAGACCCTACCATCTCGCAAACAATTTACTTGTTGAATCAGGGACCAGCACTATCACCTTTTCTCCCACCTTAAATACCCTGTCGGACGATCTCAGATTATGGTAATAAGCCATCTTTTCCTGCTGCACCGTTGAAACAAGTTTGGCTTGTTCGGCCGCCTTTTCCAATTTACATTTTAAATCTTCCAAATATTTGAAAACGGGAGTAGTGCATAACTGTAAGTTGTTATGCTTGCCCGTCCAAGTAGACTTTAAAATTGACAAAGGACCTTGCGGTTGCCTACCATATAGTAGCTGAAAAGGGGACACACCGGTAGTTGAATGTGGTATTTCCCTATATGCCCACAATACGTACGGAATTTGTAAATGCCACCCTCTACCCTCCTCTCTAACTACATTATGTAGCATATTTTTCAAAATTCTGTTGAACCTTTCCACTAAACCATTAGACTGTGGATAACCTGGGGTAGAGAATCTCGGGCTGCTCCCTATTCTTTTTTCGAACTCTTTAGTCAGTTCGGCTGCGAAATTTGTCCCATTATCAGAGGCGACAACATTTGGTATCCCTGCTCTCGAAAATATGCTTAACAAAGCTTCACAGGTTACCTTAGCACTGAGACTAATCAACAGCACAGCTTCGCCCCACCTAGTGTGCTGATCAACCAGACATAAAATATATTTATGTCCCTTTGAGCTCGGAGGATCAATTGGACCTGTCAGATCCATATTCACCACCTGAAATGGCAATTCAGGCCTTGCCACAGGTGTAATGGACGATCGGTCTTTAACCCTAACCGATCGAGTGAGCTGACATTCCTTACATGATTCACAAAATTTCTTCACATTGGCCCTCAGACCCTCCCAAAAGAAAGAATACTTGATTCGTTCAAGCGTCTTCTTGGGACCCATGTGACTACTGAACACGGAGGTATGAGCTAGTCTCAACACCTCAGTTCGTCTGCATTTCGGAATCACCAGTTGTCCAATACTCTCCTCGAGTATTTTATCTCTATGAAATAGATACCCATCTACTTCATAGTAGTTTCCTTTGCCTTCTTTAGCATGCTTCCAAGCCAATGCTAACTCGGCACAACACTCCTGCTCGGAACGAAAACTGACAGCCACCATGCTTCCTTTATCCATCTCAGCGGTCACCTCCTCATCCTTAGTACCAAATGTTCCCACTTCATTCCGACATGAAGTAATATTCCTTTGACCATCATCAACGTTCTCCTGTGCTTTCTCTGGCAGAATACCAGATGAAACCTCAGTTTCATCTACATTTCCTGAGTCAACCCTCAGGTCCTGAGAGCTTTGAGCCAGTGAATTCTCTTCACTATGGGCTCCTCCCAACATATCTAAAACATCTGGTGGAAGCAACACATCTTCTACCAAAACTTCTGCCAAAGCACATAAAACTTGCTGGTGCACCACATTAATCTGGCCACCGGTAGCAAGACCAATTGGAACATATACTAAAGGACATTTAACCGCTGGACCGAAAATACCTTTCAAATAAATCGTGGAAGCTGATTCAACCGATATTCCAGGAACTAAATCTTTTTTGATAACAGTAATTTCCATACCAGAATCCACTAACGCATGGACTAATTTCCCATTTACACTGATAGATGTTTTCACTAATTTACTTAATTTGTCTTCAATAGCCCGCCTAGGAATGACTTTACCTAGCAAATCAACTCTAGCAGCTACCGTCCCATCTTCCAATTCTGTCCCTTCCGTTGACACCTTATTCACATTTAGTCCTTTATTATCTAGCCCTTTGTTTTTTGGACAATCCCTCTTTAAATGTTTGTCTGATCCGCAGGTGAAACAAGCGAATTTTTTAATTTCAGGTACTTTAGATTTATCAGAAGAAAAATTATTATCCGACCTTTTCTCCCCAAATGGCTGTTTACCCCAATTACCATTAAAACTTCCCTTTTCATTATCATTCCATTTAGCTCTCGCAGGTCCATCGTAGGATTTCCCTTTGGAAGCATAAAATATATCACATTGTTTGCCCAAGTCCCTTGGTTTGTACCATTCTTCCCCTTGGAGCACACCAATATGGATCGCCGTCTCAGAATCCAACATTTCAAACATTTTATCTGCTACTACCAGTTGATTAACTGACTCAAAATCATTCGCTCCTCTTAACTTACAGTAGTATAACCACATCGATGTTAAACGGGACGCGAACTGAGAGAAAGTTTCGTCAGGGTTACGCTTGGCCTTTCTAAAATTTTCTAAACATATTTTTGGTGAGGGTTCATACTCCTTGAGCACAACCTGTTTTAAAGACTCGTAATCTTTTAATTCTTCTTCGCCTAGGTTAACTAATAAGTTTGACACTTTGTCTCCTAACATGCATAACAAAACTTTCGGTTTTAACTCGTCGCTGACATTTTCACTAGCGAAAGCTTTTTTCAAGACTAGAAAAGAAATAGTCCCACCCGTCTGATTTATTGGGTACCCCTTTACAGTTAAGAGCCTAACCATTTTAACTATTTCATCTAAAGATTTTACACGAGAGGTTTGACCATTGTTTTGAGTAGCACTCTGATTAGCATTCCTAGATAATTCTATTTCCAAGTGTAATTTCTCAATTGATAACTGTTCTTGTTGTTCTAGTTTTTGCTGCTGTTCTGTCTCTAATCTTTCGGCTGTAATAACTTCCAATAACTCTTTTGCCTCTTCCTCCTTGTAATATTTACTAGAGGTTATTAAATCCTTTAAAACAATTTTAGACATAGACGGATCAGGTGACTCATCTAAGTCCCGCGCTAATTGAATTAAGTCAATTTTCCTACTTCTAATGAGAAACGCCATTTTTACTAAAACTAAACCTAATGCCAAATTACCTTCTGACAAATTTTAATACAAACACTTAAATGACCTAGTACTATATATTTAACAAACAAAAAAAATACACTCATGTTTTTTAAGAGTACTCAAATTCCAGAAACCCAATACGAAATATATTTGCAATAAAACTTATATGCGACACAGTTATTTGTTATTAATAAAACCGCAGAACATTTTTTCAAAAAAAAAAAAAAAACCCAATTAACAACATACTTTCCCTACATTACCATAGAATTATTTCTCAAATCCTAAATCTACTCTTAGTTTCTTTTTTTTTAATTGAAAGAAGAATCATAAATCAGGAAACAAAATGCAGGAAACAAAAAAACCAATATATATATACATAATAAATTATGAGCAAAGGAAATAACCTCAGATTGCATTACATCATCAAATTGAAACACTTTTCTTTAAAAAGAAAACCAATCACATAACATTAAAAAAAAAGCCATATTCTGAGTCATAAATAACATACAAAATCTCTTATTTACAACATTTTAACAGAAAGTCTTCTTGAAATAAATATGCATTTTTTTTAATGGATATTTTTCACCAACTCAAACACATAAATTTTTCGCAACCATTATTTCAAGATAAATTAATCCAACTATTTTTTTTTTAAATTCTGCAAACTAAATTGTTATGCAAAGCACTTTCTATACCCAAATTTTAATTTTTGAGACAACTTCAAAACAGTAAAGAATGGTGATAAAAAAAGAAATTATAGTTTAACACTAAAACTCTAAATAACATATTTTACAACATTTAAAATGATACCCTATTATTTCCAGGTAAAATAAATACACAATCTTCTTATTTCATCTACACAATATAATCCAACAACATAAAATATTAGCGTAAACCAATGAAATTTTCTTTTCCAGATATATCTGCTTTTTCTTTTCCATTTTATTTTTAAAAAAAAACAAATTAAATATGACTGCATCCCATTACTCGTTTATATATTTACACAATATTTTAAATTAGGGGAACAATAGCCACTTACCTCGACATGAACGCTGTTTCTGCACTTGAACACTACTGGGATTTCCTTCGTTGTTTTCAGGTCACGGTTCCATTCATCAGAAACTGAAGAAAAATACGGCATCTGTTTATTCCTTAGCCCAACTCGGCACATGATAACAAAATTTCATATGTAGAAGATCTTGTTTTTTCACTTGAAATTGCTGCAGGACAATTCCCGGGATCCACGTGGTCATCAACTTGAAAATACACTGCAGGATTTCTATTTCTTCTCTTTTTTTCTTTCAACCCGAATGTCCACTAGAGCCTGGTTAACAATTATGTAGTACGAACACCGATCAATTTGAAATATTTTGTTCATTTAAATTCTGATTAACACCTGCTCCATCGCATTCCTCTTCTGACACCAGTGTAAACTTGTGGGTTCTTTTCGGATCGGGCCGTGTTCGACTTGTGAAAAAACAATTACAGTCAGAATTTTGTCCCTCTGTTTTATTTAACTCCTTCTATGGGATACTTCATAGAAAGAAAAAAATATCAAGATGGTAAAAGATTACAATCCATCGTCCAGCCGTCTTTCCTTCCTACAGCTCGCCTTCTCTCCTTGGTTCGGTCTCTTCCGCTCTGGTCTCCCCCTGTCGTTGCCAGGTCCTTCCTGATGTAGTGGGCCCGCAGCCAGAAATCGTTTGTATCTTTCGACCTGTTGCCAGGTGCAAGCAGTAGATCCTTACACATTTCCTCCGATATATATGACTTTTCCGCTCCAGTGTCCCATAACGCTTTCGTAAATGTTTCATTTAATAAAATAGGAACATATGGGAGTTCCACTGGAGACATACATATCGCAGAAAGTTTAATCGATATATCCACTGCCGAGTTCTTTTGATTACTTTAAACATCACTAACTTTCAAAATATTCAATCGTCCCCTTTGCATCCTAACGCCCGACTGAAATTCTCACTCGAATCCCTATTTTTGCGGTCCCTTCTATTAAAATCATCATTTCGATCTCCATTTCTAAATTGGTATCCCCTATCGTTGAATCTGCGGTCATCGCTCTGAAATCAATTCCTACTCTCGAACCACTTATTTTCTTGACGGCCATTCTCGTAGTTACCCCTATAATCATTTCTGCCATTGCTTGGTCTACTCCCAACTTCTGAATTTCTCTAATTTCTGCGATTATCACCAGCATTAGACATCCTACGCTCATTCCAACCTCGTATTTATACATTATCACCATTCCGCGAACCCCGCATTGTGCTTTGCAAGAATACCTCTCCTCAAATTTAGCTAAGATCTCCAAAAATTGTACCGTATTTTGTGGATTTCGAACCTCCACATAATCTTGAACTTATGGTTCGAGTCTAACAAAAATGTGATCCACCAACTCCACCTGCGACATCCCCAGTTCTGGTTTTTGATGCAACTTTAATAAATCATAAGCAAAATCCGTTGTCTCCTGGTCTTTTCTCTGCTGACTAGCATAAAACCGAGTTTCTAAATCTTTCTTATTCCGCATGGCAGGGAATGCTTTTGATAATTCTGCTTTTAGCTGCGCGAAATCCGTGACGGTATCCTGCACTAACGCTGATCCGAATATCTGATACCAATCTCGGGCCCTTCCCCGGAGATGACCTTTCAAATAAGCACATGCCATATCGCTGGGTATTTTTAATAATTTTATCTGATTGTCTATGGCTTCCAAAAAGTCGGCCACATTTTCCGACCCGGAAAAGCATACTTCTAGTAAAACACCAAACCCACTCGAGCTCCCTACCCCGGGGTCATATAAATTAAATCGCGTTGGGCGCCACTGTGAAACCGCCCCCCTCAGGTGACCGTTTCTTTGATTATCCGCGGGAGCTGGAGGTGCAGGGTCTACAAAAGGAATAGATATTTTTAAATTCTTAATATAACTTTATTAAGAATGAAACTTAAATATCTAACAATTTAGATAATATTATATATGCGAGAATCTACAATGAACAAACACACAGTAATATAGTTAAACCGAAACGCGTAACTTGGACCACTATCAATACTTAAATCGCTTAATCTCACTTCTAATAATATTACAAGTCTTAATATCAAATAATCAATCCTACCTTAATCCAGTTTTAGTTTCAATCTTATGAAGAGGTGTCTGGGCGCGCGTGCAATGGTATGCACCTTGACCTAATGGCTTAATCTTCAAGGTAACTTCACAATTGGCTGTCAATTCACGCTTGTATCTCTTTCACACATAACATTCCTTAAATTGCCATTAGACTTACTGAAACTTCTGTTATTTAAAAGCTATCTTATTTGCATTTCTTCTTCACATTTCGCTTCTTGGGTTTCGGTTGGAAAAGAGTTGCCATTAATCTTGTCCCCCAAAGAATCCAGAGGTCATGTTAAAGAAAAGACGCGTGAGCCCGTCACAAGCGTTGACTTTGAATTAAAGAAAAATAATGAAAATTATATAAGAAAAGGCTCAAGCAATTCAATTTTTCTTATCGTGTGAAAATTTTTCATTAACTTTTCCTTTTAACCCCACTTCAGCATAAGCAATATTTCTATTTCCTTTGTTGTTGTTTTCCTCAATACCAGCAGTAATATTTTCTACTCATTTGGATCCACTCCTCAATTAAATTACCTTCAAATAAATAAAAACTTCAAATTAAATTCAAATTTTATTCAGATCACAAACATTATAAATTTGAAAAAAACTATTTGTAACAAAATGTAACATATACATACCGTAAAAACAGGCGTATAACGCGCACTTTTAACACAAATAATATTAAAAAAAAAAAAAATTTAAGTCAATTCCTATACTTAGATCAAGAAAGAAAATTTTTATTTTAGCTACTTTTTATTAAATAGTTACAATTAATATAAATATGTATATATATATGACAGAATCACAACATTAAGTAGTCATTAATTTTTATTAATTATCATGAATGTATTGCATTGTCATCCGAAACAATCGTGTATATAAATTTCATTTCAACTGAATACTTTAACACGTGAGAAAAAAACCTTTTCAAGTTTTGACCTAAGTCGCCAAAAGGGTCGCTAAGTCGCCAAAAATGATAGCAACGTGGTTGTATTTGTAATTCTTTAAATAATTAGTTTTAGTCAATTAATTTTTATTAATTATTATCATATTATATATTGTATTATCATCCAATATAAATTTCAGTTCAACTGAACACTTTAACAAGTGAGAAAAAAAACCCTTTTCAAGTTTTGACACAAGTCGCCAAAAGTGTCACTAAGTCACCAAAAATGATGCCAACTTGGTTGTGTGTGTGTATTTGTAATTCTTTAAATAATTAGTTTTAATCAATTAATTTTATTAATTATTTTTATATTATTGTGTATTGTCATCAAAATAAACCTGTATATAAAATTTCAGCTCAATTGAGCCCTTTAAAATGTATTTTATTAACGATTGAAAACTCCACCCAGATAAATAAATAAATATATAAATAAATATATAGAGAGATTGTGTGTGAGCTAATAGTAGGATAATATGATCGAAATTTACGGTGCGTGTTATACGCCGGGTATAAAAAGGACAACTTTAAAAATGAAGAAAAGATATGAGCATAGTAAAAATTAGACTTTTACATGTATCGAAATACTGTAAAAGGAATGACATATCTTATATGCATTCATATCTTATCCGCGCGCGCGCGTAAAGTTTAGTTCTAAAAATATACTATTGATTCGAAAATCTGGGATGATAATATCTCGAATAAATGGCTTCAAGATATAAGAGCATAGCACACGTACTTTCCAGATTTCTTCGTAAAAAAGGGGGTGGAGGTGTTATTAGGCGAATATACCTTAAAATTAGAAAATGTAGCTTGAAAGTATAGGTGCGCGTTATACGCCGGATTTTACGGTATATCTTTTCGCTTTCCAGCAAAAGTTTTAAAATTTTGGAGACGAGACAAGCGACACATTTACAAAACTAAAATTACTATATTCATTTATTTCATGTCTTTTCCGAAAAAATTTAATTTTTTTTTCTGACGAAAGGAGTTCAGTACACAATTGTAATTTTTCTTAATATTTATATAAAGTTGAAACGATAGTTTAAAACTCGTTTTAGAATTCTATCTAAGCCGAAGAATCAGTGGCGTACACACAGATATCTCTTATGGGAGGGGAGGGGATTACATTCTAAGAAACACGTAGACATAAGCGTGAAAGGATAATCTCTAAGAAAGTGCCGGTTTATCCAATGAGCGCTTAGGGTGGGCGCCCAGGGGTGCGGGGCCCGAATAAGCTGGAAACCAGATTTTTTGGTTTGAAATTTTGAACCGCTAGTGCCAAGGTATATCTTCAATGCCCAGGGCCCGAAATGATCTTAAATCGGCACTGCTCTACGAGGAAAATTAAAAATGTATTGGTTAAAGGCAGGGGCTTTTTTCGGCCAGGCCACATACCTATGACAGATATTTCATGCAACATGAGGATGAATGGAAAACATACCATAAGACCAAGGCAATATTGAACACTTAAAATGTGGAAAATGGATCAAAATATTAAAACTCATTTTTGGCTTTTAATGCCACATTAATCTCTATCAAACACGCATAAAAATTTTCTTCGGTTTCATGCATTGTTTACTGAGTTATGGGGTAGTTACGGTTCCCTTTCATTCATGTGACCATACAAACAAAACATAGAAACACAACTGCCAAGCCATTTGATAATTTGATTTTTTTTTCTTTTGGCAAAGCCTCTCGTATTTTTATTTCAAACATTAATTTATCAAATGCAGAATGGAAGGAGTTTTGACTGAAATCAGTATTATTTGTTTATAATAAAAAACGCGTTTCACCCATAAAATGGTCACTACTCCAGTTCATTCCCAGCACAGTTATAGTTACAGTTCTTTATGGGATATGGAGCAACACAAAGGCTATTATACTCTAAAAGACTAAATAATTTATAAATTAGTAGATATCAAAATATTTTCTTTTCTGGACAAAAACTCTGATTTTTCGTCTATTTTACATAGCTTTCTCCAATAATTCTTTGAAAGTCATGTTGTAATGTGGATCAATTTTGAGAAAATACTTTAGCTGATTTCGAGGATGAATACATGTATTGCAGTTTAACAAGATAAGGCCCAAAACGTTTAAGCAATTACAAGATCTACAATTTGCGTTGTCTGATAAATTGAATTTTTGCAGAAGTCCTGGAGTGATGATTATTTTGCTGAAGATTCGAGTGTACAGAATTTCTATTCTTTGTCCACATAGAGAGAAGGTGCCTATGTTTGGAGTATATTGCCCAAGTTTTAAAAATACTTGTTTGAATAGAAGTTATCATTTGCTTTTTTAAATCTCTCTTGATATATTTTTTTACTGATGTCTTCTGAGGTCGATATAAACATAAGACTCTGTGACAGATCTTGCGAAATTATTCATTCCACAATATATTTGAGTGCCCCGGAGTCCTAAGTAGAATCAACTGATTATTATAATACGATAGAACGTAAATCTTACTAGCTAATTTATGGATAACACTATGTGACTTGATCGAGTAATTTTGAAGAGCAAAGAAAACAGAGAGACTATGAAATAAAATCAGCAGATTCTTGTTTGTAACAGACAGATCGTCTAAAGCTTGGAAGATAGCTAGAACTTCAGCTGTAAAAATAGAGTTATTGGGGTTGAGATTCTATAAGCAAAAGAGGAATTTTCCCCGTAATGCCTGCAATAGATGTTATTTGCTCACTTTTAGAAGCGTCAATAGCTATTATGTAAAAGTCCTGGAAATCACAATCTACCCCTTATAATTTGAATTGGTAAATTTTTATCCTGAAATTTGAAATTACTGACATATATTTTGCAAGGGAGAATTGAAAAAGATGTTATTCTGAGGATTGGGATAATTTGACCACTAACAGTATTCAAAGGATTTAGTATACTAACAATATTATTTTTATCTTCCACAATTTTTAGATTCAGAGACTCAGGATTACTGCTATATATTGGAGAAAAGGTTTGATTAGAGAAATTTGAGAAAGGAAAAACTTATTTGCCAATCTTCGTATTTTATCTGACAGAATTTCCTGACCAGCCAATTTTAAAAACACAACGTTTGGAGTCCATTGTGGAAGGCCTAATGCAATTCGGAGGGCTTTGGTTTGAATGACATTAAAAATTTCAGTTGAGTATCAGACCATTTATTTATTATATGGTAAAGTAGTAGAAAGCACTGCGTATACAATTATTTACTATTTTAATCAGATCTGCTGCTCTTGGTCCATGATGCTTGTATGCCATAGACTTAAGGCTATTAATTTTTTCAAAGTTTTGCTATTTAATTGATTTCTTAATGAAACATTCTGGCTCCGTTTGGAAAAATGAACTGCTAAATATTTGATAGAAGATTGCCAAGGGAGTGAACGCCCCTCCAATAAAATATTAGGAAACGTATTAATTCTTTCATTGGATAACTCGGCTTGTGGTATCCCCTCCGTTGGGGATACCCTCTCTCCACTATCCACTCGACCTACCTCTAAGGGAATAAAGGATGCACCACTAAACTCAGTTATAATAAAATCAGTTGATTCTGTGATCTTAATTTATATATAATACAACAACAATACTATTCTAGGAAGATATTGATCACGAGTGAGTAGACGCTAAACGTATTACTGATAATTAGCTCAATTAACAACTGAAAATCTATATTTATATATTTATTCCTATAACTTATATATATATATATAATAGTATCCGCACTATCCTTATAGTTTTGATGAATTAGCTTACCGCTATTTCCTAGGTAAACAGCTACAGTCCGTAAAACGTCAATTCAACCTTTAATCTGGCTGGCTCTGGCTTAGGCAATGCTCCGCTAATCTCGGACCCACTTTTGACTTATCTCCACCGGCTTTGTTAGGCCAAATCCCAGAATGAAGACTCCTCTTTTAGACTATCTCACTTCGCTTAGCGATCACTTCTAGCATTACTTCTCCACTTAGCAATCCTCACGAATGCTAACCTTCCAATATATATGATTCCTAATTTGCATAAACACGTTCTCTTGAGTTGGTTGGAAAGAATTGCCATTCTGGCCCCAAAGAAGCCCAAAAGGACAATTAGTAGAAGTCGCGATAAAGCCCCGTCACAATCTAGAGAATGCACCTGCTCACAAATCCACTATTGCGGTGGCCAAAATTAATGAATTAAAGTCTGAATTTCTACCTCATGCACCCTATTCGCCAGATTTAGCCCCCTCGGATTATTTTCTATTCAAGAGCTTGAAAAAATGGTTCAGTTGTCAAAGATTTTCCAACGAGGAAGAAGTGATGTCGGCAGTTAATGGCTATTTTGAGGAGCTAGACAGTTCTTATTATAAAAAGGGAATCGAACTTATTGAATATCGTTGGGAAAAGTGCTTAGAGCTAAAAAGAGGTTATGTTAAAAAATAAATATATTTTTTTCCAAAATGTTTGTGTTTTCTTTGTTGGGTCGGGTACTTCTGGGACCACCCTCGTATAATAGTAAATTGTATGATGAAATGAATAATCTTAAGAAAATATTTAGGAAGAATCGAGAGTTAATGATAAAAACATTCTTTCTTATAAAAAAAAAATGTCTTAATAATAATCAAAAGCTGCTTATAAAAATTGGCAGTGCATCCATGATTCGATTCAAGAAAATTATAGAAGAAATAACAACTAAGAAGGTAACAAATTGTATTAATCTTTCATCCTAAAAGCCTCAAAATTTAAAAAGGTGAAGAAAAATTTATAAATTATTTTTCGTTAAAATGAATTTTTCAGTCAAAATAAGCTTTTCATTTTATTATTATTATTATCATTATTATTATTTTATTTCATTTTATTTTATTTGAATATGTGTCTAAATCAAATATTAATTTTTACCTTAACATTATTATATAGAATAGTCAAAAATGATTTTGTAGTAAAGATATTGAAAATAACAATGTATAAAAATATGTAACATGTATAAAAGGTAATTTTATAGTAAAAATATTAAAAATAATTTAAGAAATAAATAGCATGTATAGAAAATAGTTTTATTGAAAAAAAAATGTAAAAATTATGAATTATATATATAACTAGTTTTAATGTAAAGTAAACATAGTATGTAATAATAAATAAAGAAGATAATAGAGAGAGAGAAACAGTTTTGAAAATATTAGGTTTATTTCTTCAATATACCATTTTGATAAATTTCTTTAATTTTTATTTTATGTTTAAGTAACAAGATTTTCTAACTTACAAAAAAATACTAATCGTTTCAAAAGAAAACTGGAAAGTTTACTTAAAAACATTTATGTGTGAAGGGACTATTTTTTGAGCCTTTAAGGCTGTTTTCGGTCAATGTTAAAGAATAGGGATCAAACGGGAAGTACATTTGTTGGCGGGAAAAGTTCCAATAATAATAAACATTTTTAGGGATATAAAGAAAATAATTGTTTACAAGATAGTGTTCTTTGAATTTTAATTTTTCAAAAAAATACGCAGTTTTCAGCATTATTGCAAAATGAAATTTGAATTTTCTATGTTAAAGTATTGGAGGTGAAAACGTAAAACACATTTTAACACAAAAAAATTTATTTTTTCTAGTAGTATTAAATAGTATATAAGAAAGCATGCTTCCCTCTTTTGACTGGTGTAGCCAGAATTATGTTTTATGCTTTTATTAATTAACTTTGTTTAAATTTTAAGTTCATTCTGAATTATTTTTGGCGTAGTTCGGACTATCTCAAACAGATGGCGCCAACACGGTTTGAAAGGTGAATTTATTCTTGTCTACGAATACTTGTTTTTGACGATATCTTTCTAAAATATAGTCACCAGCTGAAATTATATGGTAACTTGCATTGCAAATAGTGACAAATAGTGGACAATGGAAAAGATTTATGATGTACAGAGATTTAACATCTCAAATTGAATGAACTTTCCTATTTAGGAATGTTTTAAATATTTTCTGCATGTGTGCTTTAAAAAAATTCATTTATATAGATAATTTATAATTATGCTGCTTAGATTTTTTTTCTTTTATTTGTTATTACAGAAATGTCGATAAAAATATTTAAATTCTGTGAAGCAACTGAATGCAGAATTGAAAGTATACTTAATTTATACTTGACCAAATGTTATGAATTAACTAAAGAACACAAATTACTACTCCTTGAAGCTCACAAATTAAAATTTTAATCTAATTATTGCAATACAATTACTATTATTATTATTTTCTTTTAACCAAAAAAGATTTTTTTTTTCCATCGAATAGATTTTATAGTTGACGTAAGACTTTACCCCATAAGACATTGGAACAATTATTAACCAAATCTTGTTTTCTAATTTAATTAGCAGAAACTTATTTTTTCAATTAATTATGCTCAGTTTCTATGCCGCATCCAAATTCTAAGCACATTTTTATGAAGAAAAAAATTTTGAAAAAATAGAGTAAAATATGCTATTGATATATGATATACTTACAAAGCGAAAAGTGTCCGCGGTAGCCTAGTGGTCAACGTAGCGGACCCGTGACTGGCGTGTCATGAGTTCGGTCCTAGCGCCGCTGAAGACCCGCCGTGTAGAGGAGCGATACACGTTAAATCTGTCGAGAGCTCGAACAGTCCCTCCGTTAGTGTGGTAGTTAGGATAGGGGCCTTATATATATAGATATATAACTTTTAAAAATAAACAAGAACCTATATTTTTTCTATCCGACAGTATCTTGTTCAATTTACTCCTGCGATGAATTTTTCCGTCTTTGATTCTAAGCTGCACCCGATTTTTAGTAGCATAAACATTGGGAAAAAAGTGCGGCTTAGATTCAAATAAATATGGCAGTAAAGCGATTTTAAAGTCTCTGTATCTAAGTTTGCCTTTTTTTTCTATTAAAATATACAGTCTGGCATTTTCTATCATTGAACGTTTTCAATAGCCTGGTCAAGTTCTTGACTAAATTTTTAATATAATAGATGCTGTGATTTCTTTGCGCAATACATTTTACACATATCAAATTTAGAATTAAAATTAATTCAAAATATATCCATTTTAGTTAAATATATGAAAAATTTTTAAGTAGTAAAATTTTTATTTAAAACTTTTTTATGTGAAAAGAAATATGTGGGGCATTACCATATGAACATATATTTGCTGCCCATTGTAGTTTTTCCTTTTAGTACTATAGTTAAAACATTGATTTGTGTGTATTACTAGTTTATTTTTATTCTTAAATTAGAAAATAAAGCATTCAAAGAAAGATAATCTGCAGAATAAACTTTAAAAACACTAGTTTTAATAAAAATTAAAACTTAATTTTTTAAATATTTAAACGGTGTTTTAATTTTTTATGAACGCAAATATATATAATTTTTAATTTTATTATACTTCTAAAATAAATGATTTATTTTATAAACGGAAGAAAAATATAACTGAAATAATTAATTATGTTAGTTTTTTTAATCTCGCAATTGTGAATCGAATTGCTCGATTTTCAAATGTTAAAAAGTTTTACATTTCTCATTTTTTCCATTATTCATTTGCTCAGAAAATCTCATAATCAGTTATGAGCTGTTTATA
>BMAV01021115.1:562975-576109 GCA_019973955.1 Trichonephila inaurata madagascariensis | reverse complement strand
TTAAGTCAATCTAATTATTACAAAGCTGTTTTACCATAAATTATTGTTTTAAACAATCCGTTACTCAGTATATAATCACTACATGATAAAATACTTTATTTAATTCCAGTTTTGTTAGCTACAAAACCGTTTAGCATCCTTCCAAAGGCATCTCCTCATGTCATGATGTCAATATCTCATGGTATTTTTCAAGCACTTAATGAATTCTTTTAATTTTTAAGTACTATTATTTAACAAAGGGCAAGAGTCAGGGGCGTAGCTACCGCCGGTTAGCCGTATCAATGATATCTACGGGGACCCCAACATGTGTAACTACAGTCCAACTAACAGCGTCCTCATATATAAAAAGAACCCCTGGAGGAATTTTGATACAGGGCCCCCTCAGAACTAGCTACGCCAATGGCAAGAGTCATAACATCACAGTCACTCAAAATCCTGATAATGAGAGGCTATAGCTTGGAAGAGCTAAGTACTCTGGTCATCCACCTCACTTCGTATAATATCTCATGAAAATTTCATTTCAGAGGGGACCAGAAAACACTTGTTGGTCCGAAGTCTTTTGGAAAGAAAAGTACAAACCAAAAAAGAGAGAAATAGGAAACTTTTATTGCTATGTACTAAAACACAGAAAAGAGAGTAAGAAGCCGTAGGGGAGATGTGTGAGGGAGGTCCCAACTTACGGTGATTTTTGAGGTCATCTGATTGGATGATGTTGAATAACCTTTCTGACCGAAGTAAAATACGGTGGTCATCTTAGTCACTTTTGAAATTTAGAGTAGGAATCTTTACACTTCTTACAGGGCGTATATTTCAATTCAGCTTCTATTTTTTTTAATATTGTCGGATATATTTAAAAAAAATGGGTGGTATCAATATGCCGGAAGATCAAAAGATATCGCATCTCATGAAACGGATGGCTGAAGATCTCTACCAAGTACTGATAAACAGTGAAGTTAGCACAGTAGATAAATTTGTTACTTGTTGCAGTGAAGTGGATGCCATGAGAAAGAAACGAGTTGTACCGCTACGATATGAGATGCTACCTAATGTTACACCCATATCAACGGCAAATAAAGAAGATCTAAGCAATCTAATTCGAAGGATTGTTAAAGAAGAAATCGAAAAAGTACTCCCACGGATTGCAACATGCATAAAAGACGGGCCAAGCGATTTAGAATCCATTATCCGAGAAGTTCGAAGCAATTTGACCCCACTCACTCGAGAAAAACCTGCACCTTCTCCTTACAGAACTAAAAGGACTGGTGAAAGTTCCTGGAGACCAAGGCCAAGACCTCGACAAGAAAATAGACCAACTCAACAAGATACCAGAAGGAAGACTGACCCCTTTGGCGTACTTCAAATAACGTACCACTTTGTTTTCATTTTGGACGACCGGGTCACGTGACTAGATACTGCCGTGGTAGACGACGTGTTTTTAGCGCAGCAATACAAAGAAGGCAATTAGACCTGTAGGAACGCTGGTTTGAGTTTGAGTGAATATTAACGTCGCACTGTTCAGCTACACGAGGGCTTTTGGCGACGGACCACGTCATTTTGAACCATGGTCAAGTGACGTGGACGACACCTGAGCTGGCACCCCCCTCTCCTAACTACCACACCACACCAACGGGAGGACATTTCAGCTCTCGACAGATTTAACGTGCATCGCTGCCCTACACGGCGGGTCTTTAGTGGTATTAGGCTCGAACTCATGACATGACTGCCATGGTCCGATACCTTAACCACTGGGCTACCGCAGCCCTTGTAGGAACGCTGGAATTCTGATTATGGCCGCGATCCTGAATCTAACTACCAGCGTTATAGAAGTAATTCGCCGTACCCTAGACACAACGCAGCCAATCAAGATCTCCATCTCGTCGCTCACCTGTTAGGACCAGTGAGGAAAACTAAGACTAGCGACCTGCGTGGGAGGTAAGTCCGCAATAAACGAAAACCCTCCAATATATACACGGCCGCTAAACTAGTCAAAAACTTTGTATCCGTCGCTGTCAATGGGCATTTCGCTAATGATTTGGTTGATTCAGGAGTTGATTATTCAGTAGTTTCCGAACAGTTACGCACGCAACTAAGGACGCCCATGTTCTCAGAACACAATCCGATTCTTCGAACAGCCTGTGGTAAAGTTGTAGAAGCTATTGGATGATGCATGTTGCGAATGAACTTGAATGGAGTGGTGCAGATTTTCGAATTTTTGGTATTCCAGCAATGCAGTCATGACCTCATAATGGGATGGGACTTTTTCAAAGCAACTGTTAACATTATTGATTGCGGATCCAGCGAACTTCAGATTCGAGAAGTCTCTCCAAATGAATGAAGTAAATTCTGGTTTATATGCGCGCCGTCAATGATACTGTCATTCCAGGAATCTCTATAAGAAAGATTTCTCCACGTTGGCTAAAGACCAACAGACCTTAGAAAACGTTATAGTTACAGGAATGAAGAATTTTGAATAGAATAAAGAGCTTAAAGTCCCAGCTACAATTGCTACACTCTAGAATGATAAAATAGATATTTGGATTGCTAACAGTTCCTCTCAGTCACAGATAATACCAGCTGGCATGTGTATAACCGAAATGAAATAAATGAATGCTGACAAAATCAAAATAAAATAGTGGAGGCATCCTAGACAGTTGGAGGAAGAATTCAAAGGCATTTTAGACCCAGAACTGCATGAGGTGCAACAGAAAGATATTTTGAAATTGCTTAATGACTTTACAGATGATTTTGATAACAAAATAAGAGTCTCGAGTAAAGTAATATTCGCGGCACCGGCCTAACTTGCAGACGTAGGGACGCAGAAAGTGAATCCTGATCAGAACCACTGATCCGAATATTCCCATCCAATTCAAGAAAAGCCCATAACTATGTCAAACAACGCCAGACGATCACAATGCGGACCCGTATTTTACGCGAACCATAGTAGGGGCTTACCTTAAAATTCTTCTGGATTTAAAAGTGCTCTTGTGGGTGGGTACAAAAAACTGAAATCAAATTTTAGAAGTTCCCGTAATTTTGCCGGATAATGACGGATGCCCGTAATGCCCCCTTTAAAGACTGAACTTGCAGGGGTAGGTGCATCAAAAGTGGTCACCGAGTGCATCTCGGGGAGGGGAACGAGAATCTGTATTCGGATTTCAGAAACTTCCCTAACTTAGCTGGATATTGCCGGAATGAAATCGAATGGCTTTGTGATCGAGTCCCGCTTCCGGATTTTCATTTCCTATAGCAACTAAACTTGCAGGCACAGCCTTGCAAAAATACGATTGCAATAGGAAATTGCATTGGCCATTGCATTTTCAGGCATTGTTGTCACTTTGTTAGATGATGGACAAACTGCACATTCCGCATTAAAGCTGAAATTAGACACTCAATAAGAAACCAGGCGCAATGTGTACCATTGGAAAAAAAAGCGGATTGGCTACGGTATTGCAAAGGAGTTCAATCATAATCAGATGAGTGTACCATATCCCATAAACATTCACTCGAGGCTTTTCACAGAACTTGGCAAGATTTAAATGGGAACAAAAAATATTCGGTTGTGCTGTCCTTGTACTGTCTGGTGATTTTCGACAGACATTGCCAGTCATTCCTCTTGCACAACTTTTGCTCACGAGATTAACGCCTGTTTAAAACAACCGCTTTTATGGCGAAGCGTCGCGAAACACTTCTATTGATCATAAACAAGAGAGTACAATTGCAAGTTGATCAAAAGAAGTAAGTATTTTCTAATCAACTGCTGGATATTGGAAACGGTGAAGTAGAACTGCATCCCAATACATAATGCATCAAATAGCCAGACAATTTCTGTACTGTTGTTCAGGCAAAAAAGGAACTATGATTGAGAGCATGTTCCCGGATATACAGTCAGTCAAAAAAGTAATGGAACACACTACCAGTTCATAGATTTTTATCGCAATATTTTACTTAAACATACAAATGAAACCAAAAAAAGAAAAGAAGTAAACGTTATTTTGTTTAATACAAATAATAATAATTTGAACAAAACTCATACATTAATGCAATTATGGTTAAAACTGAAAATAAAAGAAATCGAGTTAAGAAAAGGGCTCAAAAAAGTATTGGGACACTTCTCAATAAATAGAGAAAAAAAAATTCAAACTTAGAAATTAATATCTTGTTGGGCCCTCCTTGCTTTTTATGACCTCTCGAAGTCTATTTGGCATGAATTGGATCAATTTTTTGCAAAATGATTTATCGATTTTGGTCCACTCTTCGACCAAATATTTTCTCAAATCCTGCATGTTAGAAATTAGGTGTTCATATAGTTTTGCTGCAAATAATCTCACATGTTCAATGGGATTAAGGTCTGGACTTTGTGCAGGAGTTTTAATAACTCTAGGACAGTGGTAGAGGACCCATTACTTGCAAATATCTGCAGTATGTCACGGGTCATTATCTTGGTACAATTTAAAATATCCTGAGATTCCCAGCTTGCTCACACTTTGCTTTAAATTTCGCTTGAATATGTCAAGATAGACATATTTATTCATTATACCATCAATAAAATGTAAGTTCCCGAAACCAGAGCTTGCCATGTAGCCCCAGACAATTTGGTTACCCCTTCCATATTTGACAGAAAGCCATAAATTTTTGACATGCATTGCTGTACAGTGCCGATCCTAGGGTATCGGCCACCCTCGTCCAAACATCTAATGTGCCGCCCCCCTAGAGAACTTTTCATATTTTGACTAATACTTAACGTTGACGTTAAAAACTCATCTACTTATATAAGAATAAAAAGTAAAACACATTAATAAGAACTTCACTTTTTGGCCAGGTAATGAGTTATAATAGCGACAAAATCCTTTAACAAAATAATAAACTGACAAAAACATAACCTTTAAAATAAAAATAAACATTTAATAATTATAAAAAAGTAAAACAACAGAATTTACTCAAAAAATACAATATAATCAAAATAAATAATAAGGCACAAATCTCGAGAAACGAAACGAAAAGTATATAAATCAATCCCTCTACTAAGACTAAGTAATAAACTATACCTTAAAATCCGGTGTATAACGCGCACTTTTAACTCAAAAAATAACACCGAAATTTATGGGTGCGCCTTATACACCGGGTATAAAAATGAGAGCTTTAAAAATACAAAAACATGAGCATAGAAAAAGATCAGACTCTTACATATATCGAAATACTATCTCTGTGAAAGAAATAACATTCCGTATGAACTTAAAGGGTTGTAATTCTGAAAGTACACTATTTTTTACTAATGCTTGGAATAATACTCGAATAAAGGACTTCAAAACATAAGATCACTGCGCACATGCATTTCAGCTTTCTTCGTAAAAAAGGGTGTGCGTGTTATACGGCGAATATAACATGCACGTTAGGGGCACGTTATACGCCAGATTTTACTGTAACTATAAAATAACTTTTCTGGCTTTCTGAGAAGCAAATTTGTTAATATAGTTTCGGTTTAATCAATTTTTTCTGAGATTTCGGATTCAATTGAGATTATGGCCAAATCTGAAAGCCACATTTCTTGTGTCACATTATTTCTCAAGTAATTTTTAATGATTTTTAATTGACTGAAGCTTCTTTCACCGGAAGCTACAGAAACAGGTAAGGTTAAAAAAATTCTTAATGCTAGAGCGAAATTGGGAAGACTAAGATCATTTTTCACTATAATTTCTAATTCTCAGTCGGCTGTTTTTTACCAGGAAAAATATCTATGAATGAAGTTATTTCAATGAAGAGCTTTACACCGTCTATATCTTATTTTAGAATTTTTTTTTTTTATTTTCTCTTATTGTTCTAACAATAGGTTTTTTTTTCTTTTCAAAAGTTCATCTGAAAGTGGATAAGGTGTGTACCAGTTGTCTCCTTTAAAGTCACATTCTTCCCAAATTTTTATGTGTCGATACGTATGAAACATTTATTTTCAACACTGTCTCCCTCTTCTAAATCTGAATCGATTTCAGTGGAGGAATCATATTTGCTGTTGTACTCTTCATCATTTGATTCTTCCTCATCATAATCACGAACAGAATTTCTTTATCCGAAAATACTGTTGTACTATATCTGTTAAATACTGTATCTATTGAATTACTTCATCATAACTACAAGAATACGCCATATCATAAGAGAGATTTAAAACGTGCTCATACATTCAGAACTGCAACGGCGATTCACGCACAAGGTATGATATACCCGAAGAGGCGGCATCCAAAAATATATTTAGAATTCGCCTACAAGCTAAGATCCTCAAAGGATATGACCTTAAAGTCAGCTACACGAGAAAATATCAATTTTCCAAAAAAGGTTTAGAAGAAGCGTTGAAAAAAGGTAGACGGTGGGTATGACATACTTTGCGCGGAAAGTGCTGGGTTAAAACTGAGAAAGATCTCTTACCTCTGATGCATTCTATACATCGGTATAGTTAAAAATATTTTTAAAAGTATCCCTACATTAGGGAAAGTCGAGACCATTTCTTTTGCAACTTCGATGCTTGCACAAAGCCTCGGGTCTGCCCGAGGGAGGATTTCCGATTCCGAGTCATATAATTTATTTCTCTGTAGCAGCGCGGAAGGAATTTCTGTGAATACTTGAAAATAAAGTTAGAAGTTTTGAATTAAAAAATAATTAAATTATTTTTTAATCGAATCTAAATTTTCAAACTTTTTTTAAAGTTTTCTATTTATTATTGCAAACTGTAAATTTTTTACAAGAAATATTTAGAAAATTATAAAATAATAATCTTAAGCTTTTTAATTTTTTTTCCAATCTCTCAAAAAATTACATTTCATCTTTTTTTCAAATTTTCTGACTGAATTATCAAATTTCTGATTTAATACAAACATATTTTGTTTAATTCTTTTATTCCTTATAGAAATCATAGTTTCATTTCTAGAACAAAACGTAACTTAGCTTCCAAATTACTTATAGTCAAAATTATTAAAATATCTCCACCAAAAGTAAGCTTTCAAAAATTCTAAGGTTTTTTTAAAAAAAAAAACACTAGAAACACAATCACAATACTCTGAATTTGTAAAGCTTCCTTTTAAAGTTTCTTAATATAAGTTAATAAAACATTAATACTATTGAGACATAGCCATCCTGTGATGACTATGTCTGGGGTGATTCGCGTAAGCTAGAGGTGTGGGATTATCTAAATGATGAGACATTATGTAATTCTTAACACAACTTTTATTAAGAATAACTTAAATTACTTAATTCTAAATAACAACTTTCTTAAAGTGAGAATAAGCCAACAATTAAACCTTATATTCAAGTCAGATCGCGCAACTAGAACATTTATCTTAATTATATTAATTTAACTGTCTAATCTAACTTCCTATACAAAATATTACCTTTTATAGAGTATTCTTCCTTCCTAGGTTGAAGAAATTCCTATTATGTTAATTTTAGATGAGAAGACTCATGCTTTCTTAATCCTTATTATAATTTAAGGCAATGAGCGTATCCTTCTTCCAAAGCTGTAGGACGTCTAACCTTTATTCCAAACAATTCCGCACTAAGTTATCTCTAGGCTTGCCGTGATATCTCACCAAACTTTCTATCCTTTTAAAGTATATCTCATTTGCATATTCGATCCGTTTCTCTTCTTGGTATTGGGTTGGATAAATTTTGCCATTAATCGTGGCCGTCAAAGAACTTAGGAGTTATGTTAGAAGAAGAACGCGAGAGATGTCACACTATTATTATACTTGTTTGTTTTTTCAAATATCTTAATACTTTTAGATTAAACAGAACAATAAAACATTTCTAGAATAATTGGAAATTTCTAAGAAAAGTCAAAACTTTTTGACAAAGGCCACATGTCACAAAAGAAATTTAAAATTTTTTAACTAAATTTATATCTTAATTACATTAAAAATACTCAAGATTGCGCAACCTTACTACTTATTGAATAATTTTTCACATTTCTGTTTTGTTTGAAATCACTCTCTAATCTACTTCATAAATTGTGTTTTTGTTATACTTTATTTCTGTAATGTGTGTGCATTTTGCTATCATTTTAATTAAAGTCTTATACTACTAGGATCAACTAAAAAAATATTACCTATATTTTTCAACATTTATTATTGTTCTGTAAAAATAATCCTTTCATTAAATGCTTTTTACAAGAAATTTCTGCCATAGCTCTGACATTCTTATTTTTGCCTTTTTTAAAATTTTTAAATATTGCTATAGATTGTTATAGATGAATTTTCATTAACTTTATTAGAAGCATATATAGAATGCTATACAATATTTTAAAGAAATTATACGATTTTTATGTATTTTTATAATTAATTATTAGGTTGCATTAAATATTCTTTCAAATTCTCTGGGTAAAAGATCTTAATCAAGAAGATATCGTGCAAATCACTCTTAAAATAGCAATAAATGCAAAAGGAAAAAATAATTTGTGCTTTTCAAATTCAATCTTACAAAATAATGGTTCTCTTAGCAGTCTTAGATTATATTAGAAAATTTTTTTGTGTTTATTTCACATGTTACCTCAATAAAAAGAAAAAAAAATGTGTGTGTATCTTTAAGTAAACTTAATGTACTTTATTTCTTTGAAAATTCTTTTCACAGTTTGAAGCAATTTAAATTAAATATTTAGAAATTATAGATTGATTCATTTATTACTAAACAAAATTATCGTAATACGTTATGATTACAAACAAAATAATCAAAATAAATATAACTACGTTTTATTTCAATTTCGAGCTATTGTTAGGATCCTTTCAAGTAATTTGTATTTTAAATGAACTACTACCGTTTTCATAAGTGACTAAAGAAATTATTTTTATACGAGAGGGGTAAATAATATTCTTTCATTTTGACTTACAATGCCAATTGAAAATGTTTTAAGATTACGGTACATTCAAGCTACGAAAACATACACTTAAATATGTTAATTAACATGAAAGTATTCTAAGAAACTGATGACAATTATTTATATTTATAAATATAAAACGAAAAATAAATAAATAAAATAGTAATAGCACAAATGCAACAAAATATTTTTTTCACTTTGTCTTACGCAATGATTAAAATACCTGGGTATTAAATCTTAAAAATCGAAAAGAGAATTTGAAAGTGAAAATATCGTTACCTTTTTTGTCGTTTAACCAATTTTGTTGTTCCGATTTTTGTCTTGTAAGCGCAGGAAGCTAAAAGAAATTTATTCGGAAGTTAAATTGACGCAAAATTTCCTCAGTTTTCTTTCAAAGGGGGTCTTTTTTTTCTGAGGGTCATTCTGCCTCATTCTTTTGATTCGTCCTTAAGCATGCCATAAATTTTGATCGTGATGTTCATCACTTTTGTCCGATGTGTCGAAATTCTTCCTGAACGCCCCTTTCCCCTTCTCCCATGGGACCGGCGTTAAGAACTCCTGATACTTGTTAAAACAATAATTAACTATAGATTTGGAGGGTGACAGAAGACTTCTGGCGCTTACGGGCCAAATCTTTCTCGGAACGGGAAGCTGACTGAATGCACATTTGGTATTTTGGTTGTTACAGAAATAAAAGAGAACCGAGATAATTAAAATCTAATATTCTCTTTCTCTGGGCCATTTCTGAAAAAAATTCCAACTGTCAAGCCTTCGTGTAGCTTCTTTGTGCAACGTTTATTACAGTCAATCAATCAACAGACGAAGGAGTATTTTCATTTACAAGCAAATAACATTCTGAATGGATTTTTCCCATCCCAAGTGTTATCTGTATTTCACTTCAAACGGTCTTTTTGTCGAACCGCTTTGAACGAGAAGTTTTTCCTGCTTTCTAACCACATACCATTCTTCGTTTTCTCATTATTTTGATTAATTTTACCAGCTTTTAAACTTTTTTATTGTGGGTCCTGAGATTCAGAATTCACACGAATAATTTATATCGTTTGACGCCAGTGACATACTATTTTATAAACGTAGAAAGGAACTCTTAATATGACCCTTAATAACATTTTACGACTTTTTGCTTACTCACGTCTGAGGCCCCTGTAGCTAGAGGGCCCGGATCATTGATACTAGCCCCCTGATAAGGCAGGCTACACCCCTGATGAGAAGGAATGTTTCTCAGAGCTTGAAGTCTATTATTTTTCTCGAACTATGTTATACTATCGGGAGAAATCAGGACTTATTTTGATTTTTCAATAACTATTTAAAATTCAGCATATTTATTCAACTTATTATAAATTTTATTTTGAGAAATTCACAAAAAATTTTGCTTGATCGATAGAATTATAGGCGGCCTGCGGCCACCCCCTTGTTTCGGCCGCCCGCGTGCCGTGCACACCTGCAAGGATCGGCCCTGTTGCTGTATTTGATTTCCATCAAACTTTTTGCTTGCCATCCGATCCGAAAATGTTATATTTACTTTCATAAACAAAAATTATATTTTCCCAATATTCTGTTGGCTGCCGTACATACATTTTAACAAATGCCAACCTATCTTGTCTATTTACTTTGCTGATGCAGGGCTTTCTTTGAGGTACTCTGCCATGATTCTTATGTTTTCTTAAAACATTTCTGACAGTTTCAGGATTTATTGATTTCCTGAACCTACTTTTGCATTGCAAAATCATTTTTAAGGCACTAGTTCTTGGATTATTGTATACTTGTCTCACAATCCACCACGTTCATTAAATATCCTTGAACGTCCTGATTCTTTGCTTGTTTTCAACACGGTTTGTTTTCTTGAACCTGTTAATGATGTTAAAAAAACAATAGACTTACTCAATTTCAATATTTTTCCTATACAGCGAAATGATTTTCACTCTTTCCAATGACTTTTTACGAGATTTCGCACATCAACCAATATATCTTTGTTACAAGCCATTTTTTCTATAAATAATCTTATCTGTTGAAACATTTGTGTTTAAACTTCTAGAGTCTAAAAAAGTAGTGTGAAATTAAATTCTATTGATGCGCTGCATATTTGTTAAATTTTTCATTTCAAAAGTGTCCCAATACTTTTTTGACTCCAGTGTACCTTTGAATTATATTTGAAAAGCTAAATCAAATTATAATTCTAAAATACTAATAAAATTTTCCTTATATACTGTACACCAAATGTTAAAATATTACTTAATTCATTTTGTTTTTGTTTTAATGTGATAAATATTTTTATAAATGGCTTTACAGTTATGCACTCCAAGTGTCCCAATACCTTTTTAAGTGACTGTATACTGTATAATTATCTAGATAATAATTGGTTTGTATAGTCCTGTGTTACTTAATCGGAAAAAATGCTGATATTAATGAAATAAACTTCCAGATATAGAGTTGTTGTCTGGTAATCCACTGTTTCTTAAAACAATCGACACTATTGTTGATGAAAACAAAACCGTAAATTTTCCAACTGAGATTTTGAATTCTCCGGATATAACAAGAATGCCGCCACACAATCTTCGGTTGAAGATTGATTTTCACTGGTTATTTTGCTGCGTAACTTAAATCCACTTAGATTATGCAACGGTACATGTATATTCATCAAAAGAATTACTGGGAAACTTTTTGAAGCTAACACTTTGACTGTACAGTTTAAAGGAGAAATTGTCCTGTTTGCCACGCGGGTTTCTACTAATATCGTCAGAATCTCCAATACCAAGCAAAAGGCTTCGATTCCTGATTCATATGGTTTTCGCTATAGCCATAAATAAATCTCAAAGCCAAACAATGTCCATTTGATGCTTAGACTAAGAAAATCCATGTTAATCGAATGGGCAACTATTTATGTTGCATGCTCACGTGTGTGGAAACCGTCGAATCTATTTGAGTTAGCAAAAGACGGGTTACCGAAAAATATTGTGCATCGTTTAGCGATTAGTTATATTAAACTTATTTAATGTTACACTTTAAAATGATAAAAATAGTATTAAAAATTGATAAAAATCAACCTCATTTATAAAATTAAATCTTCTTATGTTGTTACTTAACAACTTCATAAGCATTTCATGTATTATACTATACTCAAATAGGAGATGAATAAAATGCAAAATTTAAAACATTATATTGTTTTATGCTCAATTTCAACTCTCCGAAATTGCAAGCGAAGATAAATTTGACTGCATTGAATGGCTTAGAATAATACTAAATCAACGTTTTAAAACAAAGCCACAGCAGCGCTTGGCCGGGTCACAGCTAGTACTTTAATAAACATTTATTATACCATGATAAAAGAATATTAAATCGTCTTTCTCTCTTTATATGTATTAAATACTAGATTGCGAATATTCCATTGTGTGTTTACTCTACCTGGACCGACAAAACAATTTTATTCACGTTAATACATTGTTTTTGCACAACTAAATCGTTTTGTAATGGAAAATGCTCCTTTTTTTCATTTGATAAAACATCTATAATGAAGGAGGGGAACGACTTATTGACAGTTCAAAAGATTCGACGCGGTAAAATCTATATTTAAACAAGAACAGCTCCTAAACTTTAGGTTGCAAATTCATAGAATTTTCCCACAGTTAGAAACGCGCGAATAAAGCGTTCATAACAAATTATCAGAGCTCCATGAGTCGAAAAAGTAAGAAACCCATTTTAGACTTATCTCATATGGTCAAAATTCAACGCCCCAAAAAGTAGTATTTCGTTTCGTAGTTTTACGACTGTGACCCTCTTCCCCCTTCAGAAAAAGGGTAATATTCTATTGAAGGAAATGCGCTACAGAGAGAAATTTATTGTCTTTTTCGAAATCTTTAGACAAATATTTGTGCCAAAAACCTCGCCTGTACCTACGCCGTATTGCCCGCAAAAACTAAAAGTGACAGATATAGTATTGAAAATAGAATCTTCATATACTATCGAATGATTGTTTGTGTGAATAACGTCAAACTTTGAAGCTACGCTAAGACTATCAACAACCTCGTAATTTTGAACTTCTGTCAAGGGACGAATAATACGATAATACCTAAGCTGGCATCCCAGTTTTCAAACTTCCACGTCCCCCAACATAAGGACTTTGAGCCTCGGCTCTCTTTATGGAGGGTCTTCAGTGGTACCAGAACTCGAACCCGTGACTTAAACATCGCCACGCTAACCACGTGTTCATGACCATGATCCCATTGAATACTGTAATCACCCATATCTTCTTGAACAGGAATATCGTA
>BMAV01021115.1:518327-552975 GCA_019973955.1 Trichonephila inaurata madagascariensis | reverse complement strand
CTTTTGTCGTAATTATTACATCTGTCAAATACTTTTGCTGAAGTCTCATAATTATAGTTTTATCGACTGGTACATACCCCGTCATCACATCTCTGAGCTCTTTCAATGTAAATTCCGAATCGTCGTGATTTTCGATGTAATTAAAACACTCTGCCATAGCTTCTGAGACTTGATTATCTTAGCGATGCTTCTTTTGAGTAGATGGTAGTCGGTTCAAGAAATTAGCGTAGTAGAGAGTATGGTATTTTGCTTCAGAAGCAATTAAATCATACTCACAAAGTATACGATCTTTCACTAATTCTCCTATAAAATCATTACGTTCTGCTTTTTTAAAAACATTGTATTTAAATTCAGGAGTACTCACTTCACTGATCTTGCGCCTGCACATCTCTGTTTTTTTTTATTTGTTTTTTTTTTTTTTTTTAGTTTCTGCTGCTTCATCAGCTACTTGACCACAAAATATAAACAGAGCTTTTTGAAATCAAACGCTTCGCTTCTTCTTTTACGAAGTACACTAGGTGTTGATAAATGTTCGCTGTTTTCAATGTATCTTTTCGATGTTGGTACTCGGTATGTACATTCTTGGGGGTTGAAGAATTTAAAAAATCAATGTGACTGTCATTTTGTTGGATACTGGCTACTTTCGAAGTTTTTAAACCACGCACTACATTACTAGGATCACCTTGTGACAGTAGCGCACACAGGAATTTTTCAAGGGGGGGGGGGGGGGGGGAAAGTTCACCATTCTTGTATTATGCTATTTTTGATTTTGTCGATTTTCAATAACAAAACACAGTAAAAAACTAATTATTGAAAAAATAATTAGCATTAATTAATAAAATAAATCATTAATAACAAATATTTAATAAAATTTTACGTATTATATACTTAGAATTATAACCAATCGGAAAAAAAATCAAGGGCTTTGGGGGGGGCGAACCCGAGGACCCCCCCCCTTGTGTGTGCCACTGCCTTGTAATAATGATTCATTACATGTAAAACACACAAATCAGCCGTAACTCTCAAAATTTTATGTCCGTCGTTGCCAAAATACAATTTGAAACTAAAGAATAAACGTGTCTATTAGAAACTGGTTTTGGTATAATCTGTACAGAAAGAAACGAATTGTGGAAGGTTTATACATTTTAAATAAATTGTACTTCATTTTTTCCACTTAAAATGTAATTAGCATATATTAAAATATAATTAAAGTTTATAATTTCAGTTAACTATTTTTTAATTACACGAACAGATAAGGGTTATTAAAAATATACTTGATTGATGAAAACTATTACTAAATGTAATATAATAATTAACAAAAAATGCCAAATGTTTTTAACTATGTATATTTTTAAGGTTTATAAACTTTATACGGCGTATTATACCATGTGACTAACAGTTGACCTCGTATTATGCTGTAGATAGCTGTGCGTTCAACGTGTGACGGCTCACGCGTCCTTTCTGTAACATAACCTCTGGGTTCTTTGACGGCCAAGATTAATGGCAAATCTTTTCCAACCCAAATCCAAGAAGTGAAATGAAAGTATAGATGCAAATAAGATAGCCTTTAAAAGGACAGAAGTTTTAGTAAGCGGGATGGCAATTTGGAGAAAGTTCTGTTATAGGAAAAGGTAGAAGTGTAATTTGACAGCTTACCAAGGAATCACGGATATCTAGCCATTACTAGAAGGTGCATACTATTGCACACGAGCCCAACAGCCTATCTGAAGGTGTTTGAACTGTTGCTTGGAATTCAAGGTAGGAAAATTATTTTCCGAATTCGTAATATTATTAGGATTGAGAGTAGGTGGATAGTATAATTATTTAGATAAGTGATCCAATTGCGCGATCTGTTTTAGCTACGGCTACGTGTTTTGGTTTATTCTCACTTAATATAAGTTTGTTCAATATATAAGTAATTTAAGTTAAACTCTTAATAAAGTCATATTAAGAATTCTAAAATGTCTCTTCATTTCGAGAATCCCACACCTCTAACTTACGCTGACCCACAAAGATATGATCTACCTTTGTCGACCATATCACAAACGCCCTCTGTTTCAAAAATGGTTTGATGTATAAAAGATGTTTCAAACAAAAAAAAGCTATAGAAAATTTTATTCTCTACAATATTTATATTAAATGTAAATAGTATTAAGCCATAGAAAACGAGATATTTTTTTTAAAAAAACCCGATTTTTTTACCTTTGACCTCAAATATCTTAAGACATGGACACGAGATTTTATGAGACTTTTGAGACAACATTCAGAGTGCCAAAATAAAGGTCTATACGAGTTTTCAGCTTATTATCTCTCTTTCTGTAGCTGACCCTTATTTTTGACTAATATGACTGGACTATATAATGGTCATCGGGGCACATCTCAGAAGAGGTCTTAATCCCCTATCTTCAAAATATAGGGTTGACATTGACAGATAGAGCTTGCCATGATAAATTTAGAGTTGAAAAAAATAATAAAAGGAAATAAATATTAAAATTAAGAATAAAAATGATTGCACTCTGAATTTAAAGAAAAATTGCTGGAGCCTTTAATGAATTAAAATGAAAATAAAATAAGAAATAAAATTTTAAGAGAGTATCATTAGCCTGCGCGTCAGCCAATATTCAATCTCAAAAGAGAAATGAAATCACCAACTTAATCTGGATTGAGAAAGGGGAGAACTTTATTGAAAGGAGTACCTAAGAGAGAAATTTCCTGCCATCTTGGGAATCTTTAGACAAATATTTGTGCCAAAAATTTCGCAATAGCCAGCGATATCTAGATGTCATGTAAGGTATTACATTAATGGCAGGCCTTAACCTTAATATTCAAACAAATTTCTAATAGTTAAATCTTTTCAGCTACTCTCAAAATATTATTCTGTGACTAGTTCTAAATGTCTAATACGAAATAAGCCCGAAACTGACATTAAAAAAAATTTTTTTTTTCATGCATTCTCTATAAAAGGTGTAATTTTATTTTAGACCATGGCCTCTTTTTTAGGCACGTGCCTAGGGCGCAAAAAGTTCGAGGGAGAAAAAAGTGGGGAAAATAATTTAAACCACAGCGAACGTACACCGCCTAGGGAATCGTGAGAGAAACATTTCTGCCCTCAAGAGAGTAAAGACTGAAATGATATCTACTTGGAAAAAGAAAAGCTTAACAGTTTGATGTTGCTATGCACTCAAAATGATATTGCAATGGAAATTGATTGCAATGTAGTTATTCATGATTTTCTCGAAACAATCATTCGTTTTTCGAAGAAAATTTTCGTTGTACTAATACACAATGACAGTGACTATTTCATTAATTTAACTGTACTAATTTATAAAAGGGTGGGTAGTCCGTATTGCCGTAAAATAAGAAATGAACAAGAGTGACCAAATCATACCACTATTCTTTTCTTACGACTGTCAGTCCATAACACAGTGGTGGAAATTAGTTAAACTGTTCAAACAGCAAAAATAAAGAAAGGGAAGAGAGTAAGAAAGTTAAGGGAAAATCACACACACTTCCAAAACGAAACAAGAAAAGTAAGAACTGAAGGAGGAAGGGGGTGCCCTGGAAATAGAGGGGCTGAGCTATTAAAGTGACTAGGGAGCCGGGGAGGACTTTATTATGTGAGACCGCACAGTTTCTAACTCATTTACTCTAACTCTGTGACACAGACACAGAAGTATGAAGTTCTAATAGAAGGACAGCCATATTTGAATGATACACATGCACTGCTTGGTAGTCTTGGCCTATTTTGAACTCATTTCAACCTCGGATACTGAAGATTTCTAGCAAGGGCTTCTGTAGAGACTATTATAATCAGTCTTCTCTGAATTTATGTGGCCGCGGTAGCCTAGTGGTTATGGTCACGGACTCGTAGCATATGTGTCATGAATTAGAGCCTTATTGGCACTAAGTTAGTGCTACTGAACACCAGTTTAAAGGGGCTAATACACATTAGATCTATAGAGGTTCAAAGTCTTTTCATTGACGCGGTGTGGGAGTTCAAAGAAGAGATGCCAGCTCAGGTATCATCCTTGTCACTTAACGATAGTTCAAATTTACGAGGTTCCTTACCAATGGTCCTCGTGTTACTTCAGAGGGCGATGTAGATGAAAACCAAACCTCTGAATTCATTTGACCTTCATGGAAGTTGTTGCTTCATCCATCAAGAAGGGTGTTCAAAATGAGAGCAGTTTATCCCTAAATAGGCAGAAGAGGAAAAAGCAGTTTATCCCTTCCCTGCTTCAAAAGTACTGTTATTTTAATCTGTTGATATCTTTAAAAACTTCTGTTGTTAGATAGATAGTATTTAGGAATATAGACTCTATTTTTTTTTTTTTTTTTAAATTTCGTAGATGTGCTATTTTAAAAACAAATTGTGTTTTGCGATTTATTATAAGTTCTCGTCAACCTTTTATTCGGTTGATTTGGTACGACTGTAAATGATCGAAATTAACCCTTCTCTCGTAGATAATTCTGGGCCCTCATCAAGGCCGATCCTAGCAGATGTGCAGCGCCTGCACCACACGCGGGTGGTCAAAACAAGGGGCAGCTTAGGCTGCATAAAATTCTATCAATCAAACAAAATTTTGCACGAACTTCTCAAAATAAAACTTATAGTAAATCGAATAAATATGTTGCATTTTAAATAGTTATTGAAGGATAAACATAAGTCCCGATTTCCCGATAGCATAGAATAATTTAAGGTATCCGACTACATTCGGAATCGTGATTTTGCAAAAGCGTGTAAGGGGATAATATTTATGATATTTAGAGTCACTTAGATTAGAAAATGTATATAAAATAGTTTTAAGAATAGTATTACAATAAAAAATTATTTAAGTACAATATTTTGACAAAAAATGAACATAGAATGACCCATTTTCAAAATGTTCTCCTTTTGTAAAAAATGCTTCTATTATAATAATATTTTGACTGTATATAGCTCAGATCTCTGTACCGAGACTCAACTAGAATTTTCCAAATATATAACTTAGAAGTGGGTTTATCCATGTTTTACGACAACAGAGGGGGAAATTTTAAGAAAAAAACGCCGATAATTATATTTCAATAGGTTGCAACTCTAAAAATAATGTGAATTTTTCAAAAATCATAGTTGAGCCTCTGTACAGAGGTCTGAGCTTTATACAGGCAAAATATTATTATAGCAGAAGCATTTTTCCCAAAAGGAGAACATTTTGAAAAAGGGTTATTCTAAGTTAATTTTTTGCCAAAATATTGTATTTAAATAATTTGTTTTGTCAAAATGTCCTTAAAACAATTTTATAGATGTATTCTAATGTAAGTGACACTAAATATCATGAAAATTATCCATTTATGCGCTTTCTTAAAATCCCGGTTCCGAAAGTAGTCGGATACCTTAAGAAAAATTGAATAGTGCACATTTTGTCGGTCCACTGTCCATTAATGTCTACTCTCTCTCTCTCTTTTTATATACACCCTTCATTTTTTTTTTATTGAGAACATTTATAAATCCCCGTGCGCCACAAAGTATCCCACGGGGATTACAGAGAAGTAAGTATGAGGCATACATTACAAAGGAAAGATGTAATTTAAAGTCATGAAGGATTACGATACAAACATCCATGCCTTCTACGTCATCGAACCCAGGCCCTACGGTACTAACCACCATAACGGATGGGCGGCTGCATCCTGCATTTGACAGCCAAATTCGTGGCATAGTCGGTAATACCGCAAAAGAAAATATTTTCTTGCTTATCAGCGGCATACTGTGGATCGATACTCAACAAATACGACTCAAAAATTATTTTTGCGAAAGTTGCTTTACGAAAATATCTGACGTGGTTAATATTACCTAAGACACATGAGTGTTTAGATTCAACATGCATTTCGGAAAATTTAATGTGTTTTCAGTTTAATAACAACCTTACAATTTATAAAAATGAAATAGGAAGGAAGGAGAAGGGATTTTTGTGTTTATTTGCATTTTTAATAATGTTTTACTTTTTACTCTTATACAGATAGACGAGTTAACATATATCAGGGATGGCTAACCAGTGGCACTCGTGCCAATGATGGCACGCGACACAATATTTTGGGCACTCCAGCGGCCAAAATGTTTTGCATTTTATTTCAAAATAACAAAGTTCACTATGAAGTATTACGAACAATCGCAAGTGATCGGTTGTGGGGCGGCAGGTAGCACACTCGTTCGTTATTGTCTTGTCTTAGTTACGTCGTGGACTACAATTGCTAATGATGTAAAGTTTGACTACGCATAGCGTAGTCAATTTCATTGACACAACTGTATTTTAAAGTTTATTTGTGTTATATTTACGATTTTTGACTGTTATTTAACATGGCTAGTTCAGCAAAAGAACAAAAATTGCAAGATAGTAAGTGTAACAGAGAATTTCAAATTTGATGAATCTAGAAATATAGCATTATTAATAAAAGAGCGACAAAGAGGTGTGTGGTTTTTTGTTCTGGAATAGTGCTATGCAGAGCATCGTATGTAAAACGGCATTTTGAAACAAATCACAAATCCTCTTGTCCAAAAAGTGAACCACAGCAAAGATAATGAATTGTTTAGAAGAATAAAGAATTGTTGGCAGATGACTCCAATTCAGCATGCATTCTACTAAAAGTAACATGTTACAATCCTAATATAAGTTATTTATTATCCAGTCTGCAACAACATAAGTCACACTAATGTTTACTTTAACTTATATTACTCGTATAACTAAAATATTTTTACAACTATACAGTGCAAAAGGTATTTTTTGGTAGTAAATAAAGAGTTTTATGTGTTGTTAGTATTTAGTTTTATTCTTTTCCCAATTTGACGGCACATCTATACCTTATTAAACACTTCTTTAGAAAAAATGGCACGTTGATTCATAAGGGTTCGCCACCCCTGACATGTGTGTAACACCAACGTTAAGTATTAGTCGAAATATGAAAAATTCTCTAGAGGCGTGGCACATTAGGTCTTTGCATGTGGGCGGCCGTCACCCTAGGATCGGTTCTGGCCCTCGCTAAAGATGATTTTCAAATACACGCTCGTAAAAAAAATTAAATTAAACAATCCTTTACACTTTTGTAACTGTCACCAAAAAAATTTACTGACAGTTATAAAATAATTTTCTCTCCGAGCATAAGGCGATGGCCAGGTCTCCAAAATTCTACAGTAGTAACACTGTACTAAAATGAACTGAACTAAATTAGTTCTCGCTGGCGCCATCAAGTGGCTGCTATTAATTCAGGCCAAAATTTTATGAGGAATCGAACGTGTGCGTCGAATCAGTCGAGTTTCAGTTGTACAGGAAGGTAGTAGTACTCTTCTTTTCAGCAAGTCTTGTTTGTTTCTTAAATTTTGTTTTATTTTTCTACCGCGTCAATCGGTTATTTTTTTTAGTGTTAGCATTTTATAGATGTGTTCTTATTGTTAATTTGGAAGATTTAAACCTTTTGCTCTAAAAACAAAGTCACTGTAATAACTTTATAGAAGTAAGTATTCATTATTTAATTTTAGTATTGATGTAATAGTTGCTGTTACTTTAAACTTGCTAAAGATTGTAGAATTTTTCTGAAAACATTTGTTATAAATCTATGTTAAAGTGTTATATTATTAGGTATTGAATAATATTCTATATTTATATCTTAAACTGAGTATAGTTTATGCACCTCATTTTGTCATGACGTATCATGATGTAGTTCAATTACAATTGCAGGAACAGAATAAATGAAAACTTTGTCCTCGCGCTGCAATTTTATTTCGAACTAGAAATTTATTTTTAAGAGACTATTTTTACCAAATTATTTTTGTTCAAATTGCGAGATAAATTGGCTTTTATTGTGATTGTAGTGTTGATAAGAAAATAATACACACATCTTGAATGAAATATGTATGTAATTAATGCTTGTTGTCGTAAAAATTAATGTACTTCACGCAATTTGAAAAAGATTTTCTTTTTCAACTAACTTTTATTTGACGAAGGAGTGTTCTATGCAAAATATTCTTTTGTGTCTATAAATTTAACAAAATTTTCGGAAAATTTAAAATTACAATGAAATTATATTTTTAATATTATATATACATTGATAAAAAAATAATCTGAACATAACTAATGGAAATTGGGAATTTCAACTTGCAGAGGAAATGTTGTTTGTGAAGTAAATTTGTAATGAAAAAATTCTAAATGTATCAATTTTATAACGTTTCAAAAATGAGAGATTAATTAATATCAATTGAGTAAAAGCATCTCTTTAGTTATTAAAATAGTATCATTTCTGTAATCGCTTAATTACTGTAGTTGCTTATACAAGCAGAGAATTAGAAAAACTTAAGGCAAGAAATTCCAAGCAGTTTATATTATGACATAGTATTAAGAGATCCTACTATTCTTTGGGGAAAAAAAAATGTTGATCCTCTTTATTTACTGAAAAATGCCTTTATTTATCAAGTGAAAAAATAAACTTATTCTACTAAACATTTTATTATTGGAAATTGATTCTAAAGTTTTTAATTATATGTTTTGACCTGTTGATTTTGTCAAGTTACTGCTGTAATTACTTTTGGCAACTTCAATTTATTAAAAATTTTAAAAGGTTTAAAATGTATTTTTTTTTAGTAAGGTTTTTTTTCAGATTGTTTGGAAATTTTGGTTCAGTCCTAGGAGAGCCCACACCTTTGGTGTGAATTATTTTGGTTGGTGATAATTGCACCATCTTGGTAATCCTACTTTGATACACTAGATATGGTAAACCTAACTATTTCTGGAATTTTCGTATTTTGTCGGCAGGCATTTAGAATTTCATTTTGTTGTTAGACGCCAGGTTGGAAGTATGGCTGCGCGTGTGAGTGAATATACCTTAGAATTTTTTACTTTGTTGAATGTGAAAGGCAAGAAAGAATTGATTGAATGGTGTATGAAGGAAGGATTGATTTTGCTTCGAGTTATGAATGTCCTAAATGTAATGAGTGAATGGGATTATACAAACGAAAGAGTGCAGTTTTTGATGGATTTGAATGGAGAATATATATGGCGGCACTCACACGATCATTTGCTTAGTGATGAGACCTTAAGGACTTTTTAAAATCTGTTATTACACTGTACCCTCCACTTAGAAAAGATCGTAAGTAAGAAAGTATGTGCTGTTTTTATATTTATCTCAAATGTTTAATTTCAGTATTGTTTACATATATTTTCATTATGCATCCACCTTATCCCGTTATATTCACTTGCCGCCATTGTCGGGTTCGCTTGGCGCCATCTCGTTCTGGTTTGGCGCTTATTTCGGTTTGTCGCCAATGATGTGGGCTCTCCTAGGATTTTACCGAATTTTTTTTTTCTTTTCATTCCTGATGCTTGTTTACATAAAAGTATTAATTTATGTAGTTTATTAATATAATTTACCTTTCTGTAGACAAAAATTTCAAATGATCATTACATAATTCAATTGTAGGTATTACTTTGGATTAATTCTCTTAGTTGTAAATTTATGCAGCTCTTAAATGGATTTGTATATTTTATCAGGATGATTTCCTTTAAAAATTAATTGGTATTTTCATTTGCATCTCAAATATTTACAATATAAAATATTGTCTAATAGTTAGTAAAGAATGTGTATTAATCTTAAACAGGAGATGAGAGGAAGGAATTCATTCCCTAGGTTTATACCAGTCGTCTTGGTGGAAAATAACATTTATATTTTAACAAAGGGAAATTTTTATTAATGAGTTATTAGTAAGGAATCTTCATTTATTTCAGTAATAAAAACTGTTTTGGGAAAACCATAATGAGAATTCCCAATTTTTTCGGCTCTTCCTTCCTTTTGCCCCTCAATGGCCTCAGATGTATACATGCCTTGCTCAACTAGTGCATTAACTGCTCCTTGTGTTTATATTTGCCTTTCTGAAGTAGGATCCTTTTACATTTTGCTGCTATCGCAAGAACTATTTCCATAGCTTTGCAATACAGTAAAATTACCTTGTCAGTGTTTATAAAAAAATTTACTTAATTTTAAAGAGGTGGGAGCAAGAGCATTTACAAAAGAAATGTGTTCCTGAAAAGGTGAAAGTCATAACTGTGCAGTATTGCTTATGTTTCTGTTGGAGGTCAGGTTTTTATTGTTCTTTTGTTTCCATTTTCATATATGTGTAACATGAGTGCCTTTATCTTACAGAAGACGACTCCCAAACATTGATAACTGTGAATTTTGCATAAATTTGGTAAAAACACATTGAAAAATTTCATATTACTGCACCACAACCCACCAAAGGACAGAAGTTGTACTGTGACTTTCCTTTACGACTTACTGCCTGACACTTTCTGGACATAGTACCTTCAGCATCGAGAAAATGTGTTTGTGAAAAGAATTGCAAAGAAACCCCACTATCACAATGTACTAAATGTGATGTTAGTTTGTGTCTAGATTTTAGGATATATCACATGACAGCAGAGTTCTATCTTTCTTACTATTCTATTACTCTTTACTTTAAACTTTACTTTCACACACAAAAAAGATAAAATGTTTAGATTGTAAAGCGAGCCTTTTTGGTTCACCCTTTTCACCTTATAACCAAGCATGGGAAAGGTGGGTGGTAACTGTGTTCAAAAACACATGTATTGGTGAGGAAAATCTTAACTTTTCCTGTGCAAGTTATTTTTGTCTATTTCTTAAAATCAGGCTTTAATTCTGCAAAAATCTAATATCAAATGATAATAAATAAAATATCAAAACATCAGCCACAAGAATTTTGTAATGCTTACATGTCTCAATATGATTTCTATTGCTCTTTTTTACCTTTTTTATTAGTATATATTTTTTCATAATGCTAACAAGAGACGGTTGGTCCTTTTTTTTTTGTCTAAGTTATTCAGAAACTTGTAAATAAAGACTAAATCACAAAGATTGTATTTCTACTCTGTGTTTTGATTATATTAATTTTCTTGTATCATATTCACAAATTATATTTTGCTGTTGATTAACACTAGAACATCAGGATTTAGATTACCCTTAAACATCCACTGGAGTCATTTCGATTCCTTGATATAAAGTAATTGTAATTACTAAATTGCTGGACAACTGTTTGGTAGGGTTTAGTTTTAAGTTATTTCATGCAATTATGAGGGACGACTTTCAAAAACTTTCATTATCAAACAGATGGCATTGTTTGCAACTCGGATGACGTCAAGAATGTTAAAGCTTGTTATCTAGTAACCTACCTTTACTATAGCAACGGGGTGTGGTTTAGAAATGATCGACAGATGAAGTTGGCAGGAAAATGAATGCGCTGTATGAAAACCAGATCAAGCAGAAAAATGTTTTGGGGAGGGGGAGGAAATGGATGAAGGAGTTTTCTACAAGGTTTCTCATTTCAAATAAGGTTCTAGTGCTGCCGTGAGGGCGGAGACATTTTTTTTTCGCCGGGCTAGTGGATTTTGCTTTTAGACTAAGAATTTGGTAGGTCCTCAGCTGAAATTTAGAAAAAATATTTTTTTTTCCGAGTTTCAAGGGATATATTCTTTTATTTATCTTTGCACAATCTAAATTTCTTTATTTGATTGAAATATGCAAAATTTTAAGTTTTTTTCTGCTCATGTTTCTTGGATACAAATTGTATTTTAAATTGCTGTAGAAGGAGGCTTATCATGGAAGCAATCGGCTTTGATTTGAATCTTTAAAAAGGAAATATCATTTTTCTTGGAAAATATTCACTAGAGCAGAACTTTGTCAGTCCTTTTATAATGACATTGTACTTCTTGTTTTACAAATTAATATTATACATTTTGGGGCCCCATATCATATCAATGATATGGGGCCCCAAAACGTGTAAGCAAAAAATCGCAGAGGGGGCCCTAGGGAGGGCAAGAAACTTTTTGATACAGGCCCACTCAGGACCAGCTACGCTGTGTTTCCAATACTCATGAAAATTCGACTCAAATTTCACTGCCTTCAGTTAAATTATTACATTCATTGAATTTCCAAATTAAGCCTCCTTTTTATTTCCTAATCTGCATTGTTAACATTTTGGTAAAAATAGGCACGTGCAGTTTGTATTCTAATAATTTTATTTTTAGTGTAGCTGATTATAAGCATAGGATAAAATAGTCCCATTTTTAAAGGTCTGTATTTTGCTCACTACACATGTTGTTGAAGCCTCTGAAACTTTGGGTGTGGCCGTATCATTGATACGGCAGTAGCTATGTTCCTAATGCTTGGCCGAACGATTAATAAGCCCGATTGGGAAATAGAAAGAATGTTTTTGTTACTAAGAGAAATTAATTTTTAAGCTAATTTAATGTATATAATTAATTTAATAGAGGACAGTGAAATTTGTGTTATATTTTAATGAATTTCAAAATTCATTACAATAAATGTAAAAAAAGAGAAAAATAGAAAGAACCGAGATTTTACATGCATTTGTGATCAAATGCTTTTAATAACAATTTTCAATGGGGAAAAATGTGTGACCAATATCTTAAGATTATAATTTTTACGGTTAAAAGGCTGAGAGTGGACTCAAATTTCTACTAATTTCTTTTCTACTCTCCGCAATCTTTGTGGGGCTGCGGTAGCCCAGTAGTTAAGGTATCGGACCATGGCAGGCATGTCATGAGTTCGAGCCCAATACCACTGAAGACCCGCCATATAGGGCAGCGATGCACGTTAAATCTGTCGAGAGCTGAAACGTCCTCCCGTTGGTGTGGTGTGGTAGTTAGGAGAGGGGGTGCCATCTCGGGTGTCGTCCACGTCACTTGATCATGGTTCAAAATTACGTGGTCCGTCGCCAAAAGCCCTCGTGTAGCTGAACAGTGCGACGTTAATATTCAAACTCCCCGCAATCTTTGTGATTTTGGACGAGAATTACGATGTGGATGTTTTTTAGGTCTCGTGATGATTGAGTTTTGTGATATAAATACATGTCTCAAATTCTCATTTGTTCGGATTATACAAAGTTGAATGATCATCGGGGAACATAATCTCTGATGAGGTCTTCACATCCCTTATCTTTAGATTATGTTGGGCTTTATTGATAGAGCTTGCCATGATTGAGTGAGTATTGAAAAGTTAAAAATAAAAATCAAAGATTTAAAAATAAAAGTTGAGAATTAAAATTGCGACCTTAGAAGAATTTAAAAATAATTGCTGGAGCTATGAGTGTTTGATTGTTCAGATTAGAATCCCAAAGCCTTACCGAGGAAAAGAAGAAACTAATTTTGAGTGCAAAATCTATTTGCTGTCTACGATGTAATTCAAGATTTGAGGAATTTGTATTTATTTGAATATCGGCATACAGAGAAACGACAAAACAATACGTTTTGTTATATTTAATTTATTTACACTTTTTTATTTAAAAAAATTACCACCTTGAATATTTTGATTTACATGTGATAATGGTTGACTGTAATGTGATAAAAACTGTTTAATATTTTTGAAAAATATGTAATTATCTTTTTACGAGTAAGATTTGTCTAAAAAGAAATGATTCAAATTGATTACATTTCAGCTTTCATTTTTAAAATGCCCTTAAAATGTAGTGTGTGTGTGTGTATATATATGTATATATATATATGTCGGGCCCCAGGCCTGCTGGTAAAATGAGGAGGATCATCTCTATAATGTTTTTATTTTGCTTGAATCGCATAAAATCCAACATGGTGGTCCTTTGGCGTGTAACCGAGTAGAACAGTTATCAACACTTCGGACAAGAGTCACCAGCTAAGCCTTTTCGAGTATGCGTTCTTCGTCAGCACTCACTCCACCTTTAAATAGGCTTATTTATCCACAAATCCTTACACGATGGTAAAGAGTTCACTCTATTTTTATTAAATACTTACTTAATTTTGAAGCTAAGCTTTTCAAACCTGACATATATATATTCATTAGAAGTATATTAATCACTTGATTTAAGGAACTACATGCTGATGTACATAACAGTAATTTGCAGGTAAAAGTTTTCAGCTTTGTTAGAGTTCGAGCCAAAAACCTCTGAAGACCCGCTGTGCAGAGAGGGCCAAAGCAAATTGAATATGCCGAGGTTCAAATGTCCTCCGGTTGGTGTGGTGTGGAAGTTAATAGAGGGCTAGCTCAGGTGTCGTCTTTCTTGCTTGATTATGGTTCATAATTAAGAGGCCGAAAGTCGAAAAAGTGCGACGTTAATATTCACTTACTCAACCCTTATTAAAAGTCATATTTTTACGTTATTTATAAGTGTGCAGAATTTGTAATAATTGTGCAGTCATTGAAAAGGATATCTAATTAACATAACTTTTATATAAATCAATTCAAATTATTAGAATTAAACAATATGAAGTGACCAAAACCGATTGTTTGGGATAACAAAAATAAATAAAATTGCTTTGTTCCCATAAAAATAATTTTTCTAACAGGTTTTAGTAGTAAAAGTAAGAGTTAATAGCCATTTCAATGAAAAGAACAGATTATTCTCACAAATATCTCTATATAAAAAAATGTTTCTTGTGATGCTGTAATAAATTTACTTCTACTTAAGGTGAAGTTAATGAAAGAAACTACATCTTTACAACAGCTATATGACTAGTAGTAAAAGTCAAAGGAATAAAAAAGAATTTGCCTAAAGTTGGATCGAACTTATCTACGATACTGAAAATGCCGGGGTCCTTCAGTCATAAAGATAAACAAAAATCTGGTATAATAAACTGAGATTACAAGTATTTACAATGAAATGCTTTAAATAACCATTTTCAATAGGGAAAAACTATTCAGGAAAATATTCTTAAATATAGAAATTATTCTCTCGTACACTTTTGCTTCATCTAAATACATGTTAATTTTTTTTTCTTAAATTTTTGGACAAATATCGAGAACAAATGTTTTTCCTTGAAATAGTTCATTTATAGTGCCAATTTTGGACAATATTGCTAACCATACTATTAAAAGTGATTGGCATTTCTTGTATTGAATCCAATAAATGTTTAGTTTAGGATACTGCTGTATAATCCTTTACATTAATGAATTCTTCTAGGTTATTACGAGTTTGTTCAAACTGTACATACACTGCTTTAACCGAATCTATTTAAGCTTCCCAACGGGTATTGCAAGATTGTCTTAGAGTAATGCTTAAATGCTTTTGTAGAATTTCCCATCTTTGTAGATGCAGAAAATAGGCATAGAAATATCTACTCCCAATTTTAGTGGTACATATTCTTGGAAGTGACTTCACAAACTAAAAAATTAAAAGGTGATAGGCAAAGTGATAGGTTTAGAGCAATTATTCTAGATCTTACACCTTTATATGTAAGTTTCATATTGCTACCCTTTTGTCACATGCCGACAATTCATATCTAGTTCTAATTTAACCTTTTCACTAGAGTTTTTGCTATGCCTGGTGGCCACGGTAGCATGGTGATTATGGTCACAAGCTCATGGCTGGAGTATCGTGGGCTTGAGTCCTGTTGCAACTAAAGACACGCTGTGTAGATGAGTCCATTCCACCTGTTGATGTGATAGTTAGGAAAGAGGGGTGCCAGCCTAGGTGTACTTCTCGTCACTCGACCGAGGTTTGTGATCAATAGCCCTCTTGTTGCTTTGTAGAACAACGTTAAACATCAAATGACAATGCTGGATTTTTCACCCACTAAGAAAGTATACACTCCACAACAGTGGTCTTCCAACTGTGTTCAACAGAACCCTGGAGTTCCGCGATACATGCCCAGGGACTCCACAAGTTACAATAAATCTAAAAAAAATTGTAAATGTGTATGCAAAGTGGATTCACGTTCTCTGTGAAGTTTGTATCCCCACAAGAATTTAAATCTCATTCCTGTTATTAAGAAAATGAAAATTTTATTTCAACATAACTTTATTTTGCAATACTTTTTAAACTTTTATTATAATATAATAAAAGATAATATAAAATGTGTTTTATTTTTACATTTACCTAATAGATTGTAAAAATTTTATTGTTAACTATCCCAGGTTCCATGAGATAATTGTTTACTCGTTAGTACAATGTCTTGGAAAAATAGTTTTCCAATGGAAAGTGCACCTTTTGACATTTGTTGGGAAAATACCTACAATGAGGGGGACCTATCAACAGATTTGATGTCCAAACTCTAAATTTAAGCAAAAAAGCTCCAAATCTTTTGTTGCAAATTCATGCAAAATACTCAATATTCCTCTAAACATTTTAATGTCATTCAGAACAATGTGTATAAGTGATAAATATTTCTTGGCATAAGTAGCAACAAAAACAAAGTATAGAAATAAATTGAGCTCAGAAAATGTAATGAGATTGCAATTAATTTCAATGGGCTTAGACTTCGACAGTTTGTGTGAAAAAATCAAACACATATTCTAGTTACTAAACATAATGCATGGGTGGGTGAAACCTGGATCACAGATTATTATTAATTAGTAAATTATATTAAAAGTATATTAAAATTTTTAATAATCCATGCAATACTTCTTTTTTAATTGCCTTTACAAAAAAGTGTGTGTGGAATAGGGTTCCACAAAAATACTTTCTAGTTCTAGGGGTTCTACAAAAAGACCTTTTCGTTCTATTGCAGTGATGGCCAACCCGTGGCACGGTGGAGTTGTAACGGGGGCATGCTAAGACATACTGAAAAATTAAAAGAATTTTGAATACATAATAAATTTTCTACAATTTTATTGAAGTGGGGTTGTCTCAGACAAAAGTCTCAAAATTTGGATCAAAATGTCTGTGTGAATAAATGTTTTCTGCAATGAACATAATAAAATATTACTCGTATAACTAGCTGATGTGCTCCTATAATTACCTAATTTTATTAGCATCTGCAAAAGTTAATCCTAATATAGATAACATGGTAACAAAGAGAAAAGAGTAATTCAAAAGCCACATTAAGTAAATGTCAACTGTTTAATAATTATTTAAAATTAAAATCTTTCAAGTTACTCATTTTTATTTTGTGCCTAACTTAACTCAATTGACCCTGTAAAAAATTTATTAACAATAAAACCTAAATGTGCACTTCATCTTAATTTTAAATTTCTTGCATTAAAAATGTGCTATTTGCGTAAAAATTCCATAATAAGCCTATAAGTAACATTTTTTTTGCTTTTCCATATTTGTTTGATGGAAAGGTTGGAAGCGGCATTCATTATTTTTATCAAATTGTGGCACTCTTCCCAAAAAGGTTGACCACCCCTGTTCTTGGGGTTCTGTGAGTATAGAAAAAGTTTGAAGAATAATAACCCCACTATCAGTGTCAAAAATAGATCCCCTTTGTATCATTGAAAAAAAACTTGTAACAAAACAAATGACATAATCTTGTAAAGTGGAATAAAATGATATATTCATAAATATCGGCATAATAAGCAAAATCGTAATTTTTGTGTGTTTGAGTTTTTTCATCATTTATTGTTTTTAAGCCATAATGTTTTGTGCAGTGAATACAGTGATATTAAATTTTCATGCAAGAGACTTATATATATATATATATATATATATATATATATATATATATATATATATTTTTTTTTTATTTTTTTTTTTTTTTTTTTTTTTGCATTTTTCCATTACACTCTTTAATTTCATACCTTTTGCGTTCCAGTGAATTTGTAATTCCTTTAAATTTGGTATTTACCTGATTTTTCAAATATCTTGCACTTGCATAATTTGAAGATAATAACTTAGATTTTAGTATAACTGACTCATTTCCGCTGTGAACCCAATATCAGTGCATTCAAGGTCAAATAAATGTGGCATTACTTCCGGAAGTTTGTTTTACTAATGGTATCTACTTGGCAAACTATCTTTTGCTGAACAACTGCTATTTATATAGTGATAAATTGGTGTCAAAACGACACCAACAGACATTTTAAGTATATTTGGTTGTAAAATCTCTTCTAATTAACTTGGAACCACAAAACTTTTTTCTGTATAATCACCATGGGAAAATTATTAAAAGTCCCACAGCAAATTTTCAAAATCCCTTTAAAAAAATGCAGAAAGGAGAACAAACTAAACAGGCTTCGGTGTCCAGTCGACATTGGACGTTTCAGTTTTAAAACAATTTCTTGCTTACATTTGAAATGAAATACATGTAACAAAAGTAAAACAGAGTACAACAATGGCAGAAAATGAGTATATTAAATTGAAATTTGTATTGTGTGTATTCTGGAAAGGATCCTTCAAATTTCCAAGGTAAATCTAGCAGAGAGTAGACTCATGCCTGACAGTTTTATAACCATCTAGCTGCGAGTTGAAATAATTCTGAATTTAATAAAGATAATGTTGTTTTTTTCAGCAACAACTCCAATTGTTTTGGAAGAAAACTTGTTTTCACTTCATCAGTGACTGATTCTTAAATGGAAAATAAAAATAAAATGGGTTTAGTCACTTGAAAAAAAAAATACTTAACCAAAATATATAAATTTTCGTGTATTAATGTTTTCAGTGGCGGAAACAAAGATGGAGGGGCTCAACTTGTGAACAGTAATTGGTGGTCCAAACCCCATCCAGAGATCAAGATTTTTAATTTGTCCCTCCCCCAATCCAATGAAAGTATATGCACCCCACTGCTATTTAATAATATATATACGTTACCATTAAAGCATGGAATCTGCCCACCCCTTATTTAGGCAAAATGCAGAAATTGGATTTTCCTGCACATTAGTTATGGGTTACAGTTTGTATTATAGGTGACTGGACGACCCGCTGCATTTAAAAAATGTCCTGATATTTGGAAAGAATGCAATATTCTGGCTGATGCACAAAGAATTTTTTAACTACCACAGTTCATTATATAATGCTTAGACACAACAGTCTTTTTATGAAAATTTGGTATGCATAAACTAGGCATAGTAATCGAAATGTCGATCTTTAAAAAGTGCACATGCCAGATATTGGTTTGACTGTGATGAGCGAGTTTTATGCTGTCATTTTGTTAACTGTGCAGATTGAGAAGAATGGCAGTACATTACGATGTTATTGAGCATTTTCATTGGGTTACATTAAAACAAGAACTTAATTGGAATGATGTGCAAAAATCATGCAATCATATTGCTCAAAATTTCCCATTTAGTAATATTTCCAAGGATTGTTTTTTTTAAAGGGTTATTATATTTAAAAAATATATTGATAAGAGGAAAAGGTTAAAATTTTTGACATCTGCTAAAATCACAATAGAGAACAAATGGTTAGAAATATTTCCTCATTTTGAAACAAATAGTGTTCCATACAATAATGCTCTAAAAATTATGGAATACATGCTGTCCTTATCAGGAATAAATGCTGCAACTGAAGGAGTCTTTTTTCTATGGTAAATAAAGTGTGGACATCACACACACAGAAAAATAAAAAAATTAAGTGTTGAGACTTTAAATGTTTTAGTTGTGAAATGTAATTTAACAAATCCTTGTAAAAAAAATTGCTAAAATGAGAAATATACCAAAGAATAAAATAAAATAATACTATTGTATTGTATTTTTTATTCTTTGTATAGTAACTACATAGTTTTTTTAATGTATTACGTTTGTAAAATGTTATGCTGGAATTTTTAAAATGGAACACAAAAATAGTATTGTATTATATATGAAAGAAAATGTTTGTTGTTCCATATAGACCTAATTTTTAATCGAGGATCCCCTCCCCTAGTCAGTAGTATGCTGCTTTACCCATGTTAAAATCTGACCATTTTTCGTTTGTATAAATTTTTGACAGTGTATGGTATATACTGTATTTAAAAAGGCCATAGATGAGGCCTATTTTTTCATAGATACTTGGGACCTTGAGAAATCTTTACATCACTACCCCTAACCCCGCTTGGAAATCTATTTACGTAAAATCCTTTCTTATGGAATCTACTCAATGAAAGGAATATACCTACCACAATTTTAAAGTCTAAGTGTAATAGTTTCAGAGACCTTGTGATGAGTGAGCTGCTTCTCCTTTTACTTAAATATAGATTTTTAAAAAATCACTTTTCTAGATTTCTTTTTCCATCCATGTGAGTTAAGTTCATTCCTTTTTTTTTTTTACTGATATAAATTTCAGTATTATATTGATATTTGTTATAATTGTGTCATTTATGGGTTTGTTTATAGTGATGTGTGAACACGCCAAACTGATTATTTTTACCTCACATGATAAAGTTTAAAAAAATTGTAGAGAATTGAAAAGTATGTCATTCTCTCTTGCACACATACTTACTCTATATTTATCATAATAGGGGATTATTCTAAAGTAAAAAGAAGAAAAAAAAACTTAAGTATTCATATGAAAATCATTTCTTTGTTCTTCAGTTAAAGAAGCACTTATGGTCATAAGTTGGAATCTATTTTTCTCTTCTGAAATTTTCAAGGGACATTTATGAAGTATTGGTGCAATACTTAAAAATATATGGATGAAAGGGAGGATATAGATGAGTTTGTGTGAATCTTCTGTTTTTACCTACATAGGGAGCTATGCTTAATTTGGATCATAAAAGGTAGAATTCTTGTTGAGTTGTTTCTAATGCCACCTGATCAGCAGTGCCAGATCACGGCCCATGAAATTCATTATGGCAGAAGACTGTTGTATGCCTGTCATTAGCTATAGCTTTGAGCACCATACAGGTGACAGTATGATTTGACTAGATTCCATTCCAATTTTGAGGGGGAACACCCTAGGGGTGGTCAGATACCTCCCCACTTCTCTTCCCCTTCCAACCTCGCACCACTTAGTGGTCAAGGTCACGAACTGGTAGCTGTTGGGTCACATGAGATTGATCCTAGTACCATTGAACACCTGCTGTGCAGAGGGAGCCAATGCAAGAGGAAAATGTCGAAGTTCAAATGTTCTTCATTCGTGTGGAAGTTAGGAGAGGGGGATGCCATCTCGGATGTCATCCTCATCACTTGACCATGGTTCAAAATTACTAGGTTCTTTGCCAGAAGCCCTCGTGTGGCTGAATAGTGGGAGTTTATTATTCACTCACTCACTCCACCAACCTCAAGAGAGGGCTTGCAGCAATTTTAAAGTACCCCCATGCTGCAAAGGTGCTATACATTTACAACATCCATGCTTTCTCCAGAATTCAAACCTAGGCCCTACGGCACAGCAGTCGACACCACTAACCACTATACTGCCATCTTTAGACTGCTTTTGTTTGTTCTCTACATGTGTTTTAATATTTGTAGAATATTATAAAGCAGAGTATTTTTCATAGGATGTACCTTTTTAAAAGTGATCTTTTTTTTCACCTTTCTGTACTGTTATATATTTGCTTTGTTATTGTCAAAAGTTTGATTAAAACCTTAATTCATTTTAAATTATTATGCTCATGTGTGTTTAATTTTTATCTGAAAAATTGTTTTCTCATTGTCTTTTAATAAGGCATGTGAATAATTTAATTTATAGACTAAAGTATATTCTTCCTCCCTTGTTATTGAACATGGTGCTTTGAAGTATTGGAACGAATTATTTATTTTAAGAAATTCTCTTATGAAGCGATATGGGGCTATATTCCTCATTTTTAATTAGAAAACTTGAAAAGCAAACCACAAGCATAACCAGAAATAGAAAGAAAAAATGAAGCCTATATCCTTTATAGTCAGATATTAATGTATTTGTTTATCTTAGTTTTATAAGCATTTGTAACTGTAAGGTTTAATATTTTGATTAAAAAGTATTTAATTTTTTTTCTTTAGAATGGATCTACCTGCTGAAGACATACTTGCCAATAATGTTAGTCTTCCAGAGCCTCTGCCAGATGTGTTTGAGGAACTCTCATTTTCTGATAGTTCAGAGTTTCTAGAGGTTGATGAAGATACTAGTTTACGAAAAAGATTATTTCCACAAATTTTGCCAGGCAGTTTGTTGAACCAAAATCTGGTATACATTATATTTACTTCAATTTTTGTTCTACTGAATGTAAATTCTTAGAATTAAGTTTGGATGTTTTTATTTCTTGGGATCCATTAATAAAAGTGGGTTGAATTAAAAGAATTTCATAGTTTAAAGCATTTTAATCTTGAATGTCCTCTTGTCTGAATGTTTGTAAGACTTGTGTATCTTGAGGGTAAAAAAAACGCCATAAAATCTGGCATATATCGCGCACCCATACTTTTAAGCTGCATCTTTTAATTTTTAGGGGTATATTCACCATATAACGTGCATTGTTTAAGTTAATCAACTTGAACCCATTGATTGCTCCTAACCTATATGATTTAGGTAAAGAAAAGTTTGAAATTTGTGAACGTTCTTCCAACTCATTTCAAATAGACTCTTCCCCCTCACCATTCTGTTTAGAAACTTTTTCTAGAGTATATTATCACTTAAAGGTTTATATCTGAAATTGCATTTCACACATTTTGCAGGAATTTCCTAATGTATTATTCAAATTGCATTTTTGTTTTTAGGATCATTTGTTTTACTAGTGAATGTGTGATTTATAGATTAAAAATTAAGCATATGATTGAGAACTTAAGCACACAATTTTTCCATTTACTTGCCAGTTACAAAGATGGGTTAACTTCTCAATTATACACAAAATTATGATCTTGGTGCAAGAAATCTTATTGTTTTTAATATCCTTAAAAAAAATTTCATGCATTTCATTTTACACCTTACCTTTTTAATAATTTTTCTTCCAAGTGCTGTGTTAGATAAAATTTCATTTATTCTTATTTTGTTAATGTGCTGCAGAATAATCGCTTGTGATAAATCACTTGTTCTATTTAAGTTACTAATTTCAAGCAAACTAAGTCTGTATTATTACCTATTTAAGCAGGAAAAAACACTTGAAGCATCTGTATTGTATTGCTTGATAGGTGAAATTAATGTATTAAGCTTAATTTTTGTATAAATGCATTTAAACTGAGTTTATGGAGTTGTCCAGTTTTGAGCTAATGTATTGATTTTTATTTTTTAAAAAACCTTTGTATTATTGATAACATAAATGGAGACTCGGTTTAATGGAATAAAACTGTTCTTAATTTCTATAACACTTTACTGGTTTTACGATTATTCATTTACTCTTAGGTTCAAGGAGGTGATTCAGATGATTTTGGTAGTTTAGACATGTCTTTGCCTGCTCGAGCTGCTGAACAAGCTGAAAATATTGTGAGAAAGGTGTTGGAAGAAGCTGAAAATGCTGAACAGTTAGTTAGAAAAATTTGGGGAGGTGCTTGGAAGGTTCGCATCATGTTCGAAAATTTTATTTTCTTTAGTATGAATTATTGTATTTGTACTTCAGCTTAACATTTTAGATGCTAATTTAGATTATATTGCAGTAAATTAGTCAAAAGAAGAGAATTTTGTAAATGGTTTTTTGCAAAGCATGTCTTATAGATGTTGATATCCTAGAGTTAATGTTTGTTTGCAAAAAAAACTATATTTACATATATTACAATATATTTACTATATTTTACAATAGCCCTTTCATTTTTTTTAATATTGATCTTAAATACAGTGCGTAAAAAAAGTATTTGCACACCTACATTTTTGTTTGCAATTCATAAAAAGAAGCATTAAGAAATAAAAAAAATTGGTATTGCCAAATCAGAATAAGTTTAATCATCCAAAACAGAAAAATTACAAGATAAATAACAATGCTTTTTTGTAACAGAATTAATATCTCGTGTCAAAAAAGTATTTGCACATCTGCATGAATACAAAAGAAATAAAATATATAAGCAAATTTTAAATAACTAATATTTAGTATGCATTCCTTTAGCATCTATTACTGCTTGTAATCTTGCTGGCATTGATTTAATTAAATTTTCTGTAACAGTAGCGTCAGTATTCGACCACTCTTCAATAAGGGCTTGTTTAAGGGCAGATTTGCTTGAAATCTTCATTTTTTTTATTTTTAAATCCACAGAATTCCACAAATTTTCCAAAGGATTTAAGTCTGGTGATTGGGGTGGAGTGGCAAGTTTTCTGGGTACATGATAAAGCAACCGCATACGTGTTATACCGGCAGTGTGCTTGGGATCATTGTCTTGCTGAAAATAGTACGAATTACTGATACCCAATTTTATTGCACTTTGTGGCAAGTTATCTCGCAACACATCAATATAGGTTCGAGCTGGCATATTCCCATCAATGAAACACAAATTACCAACTCCTTTGCTAGCCATGCACCCCCAAATCATAACAGAACCTCCTCCATGTTTAACTGTAGGTAACACATTTTTGGTATGAAAAGCAGTACAAGGTTTTCTCCAAACTAATTTCCTGCCATCTGATTTAAAGATATTGAACTTACTCTTGTCGGAGAATATGACATTTTTCCAGAAATCAAATGGCTTTTCGATATATTCCTTAGCGAATTCAAGTCTCTTCAGTCTATTTCGTTCAGTTAAGAGAGGTTTTTTCCTTGGAGATCTCCCATAAATTTGTGCATCATGCAGGACATTTCGAACACTTTGGGCACAGATTTGAACTCCAGATGTTGAAGCGACATCATTGGCTAATGTAATTGCACTAACAAATGGATTTTTTAATGCTTCTCTTATGATATTTCGCTTAATTCGCAGTGAAAGTTTCTTTGGACGTCCAAAGCGCAAGTTATTTGATGTGTATCCTCTTTCTTTATGACGTTTTATAATATATCGAACAGTAGAGAAAACATTTACTTTTTAACCTATTTCTCGATAACTTAAGCCATTTTCATGCAGAGAAACAATTTTTTCTCTCAACGAAATCGGCAATTCAGATTTCTTAGGTGCCATTACAATTTGAAATCGACAATCAACTGATAAAGTTTCAACAATGCCTCCTTTTATAGTCGTCTTACGTATGTTATTTACTGCGGGGTGACTGTCAAATAATCAGCAAAAAAATGCAAATTTGCTAAAGTTGAGTTGAGTGTGCAAATACTTTTTTGACATAAGATATTTTAATATTGTTGCAAAAGTTTTTTATTATTATTATTGTATTTTTTGTAATTAATTTAAATGCATAAGCTTATTTTGTTTTTAAAATGCTAATTTTTGTATATCTGAATGCATTTTTTATAAATTGTGAACAAAAATGTGTGTGCAAATACTTGTACCCACTGTACCTTTTTAAAATTTGTTTTATGATAAAGAGAATGTCAGTTTGTTATAACACTTATATATAAAATTCAAAATATTTTTATTAGGATGCATATCTTTTTGCTTTCATTATCTAGATAATTGTCTTTCTTGTTCTTAACTTCAAAATATTTGTAACTATCTAGGTATAAATGTTGATTTGCATATGTTTTAAATTTTTAGGGCACTTAAATCTCTAAAAGTTGCTGATATATTGTAATATATTTTAACTACACTTCTGTTGTATGTTTTCATTATTTAACTATGAATTAAAGATAGCCATGTGGATATGATCGGCAAACTGGAGTTATTTCTGTCTAGTTGCAAGCTCAATTCTTGGATCCCCTGAAAATCTATGTAGAAAGGCTGAGGCACATTAAATTTGTTGTAGCTTAAAGTCTTCATATCGGCATGTTGTGGAAATTTGAAGGTCTGGATAGTCTGGTGTAAGCTCGGTTGCCTTTCTCATAACTCGATTGGTGTTCATAATTCCGTGGTAACTTCGTTAGCTAACAATTAATCGATCATGCATCGCCAGTAATACTTCATAGTGTAACATTAACCCATTCAGGACTGGCAAAAGGAAACACTTCCCCATGCCCGCCCGCTCGGAGAGTACACATCCCCTTAGGGGGCTCATCTTTAAATGAGTACAGATGTCACAATCCTGAGGTACCCTAGTGATCTTTTCCCAAGGGGTTTACTATCTTTGATAAACAGTTTTCACACTCCCAGGGTACCCTAGTGATCCTTCTCTATTTTCAACCCTCCTTTATGTCATTAAGTTTGTCTTTTCTTTTCCTTTCTAAGTCACAGACACACAAGTTAATATTTCTGTCATTACTATGATCCACTTTAAAAATTAGTTTAAAGGTTCAGCATTGATGAGGTGAAAAGTGTTTTAAAGATTTTCTTATTTAAACAGAGCCAACCTCTAAAAAAACGAATAGGTATATATACAACCAAAAAAAAACAACTAAACATTACACATGTACCATGCAAAGTATACAACCAATCAGAGAGCAACATGATGACATTTATACGAATACGTCATCTGCAGTGCTATTTTAAATTTGAATGTTCATCACAGATGAACATGCAAGTATAAAGTTCTTGCACAACTAGCATGTTTGTGTAAATTATATAAGAGACATGAGATCTAAATTAAATAGATTTTCCAATAGTGCCCTCGTCCATGTATAAGGTATGCTACTTGCGTTTAATATTATCTTTTTAAATCGATATTTATTAATACATTACATGTCATAATATTATACTTAAATATTATACTTTTTACAAATATTAGTGTGAGAAATGTATACAATCCATCCTTTGATAAAGGTTTAGTAAAAACATCTGCCAGATTATTTTTACTATTATGATTCAATCAAAAAAATTTTCATACACTAGATTTCTTTAAAAAATATTTTATAACAATAGGCTTTGTTCTAATATTTTCAATAGGGGAATTAGAAAAAATGGAAAATAATTTGAAATCGTTACATTCTTCCAAAACCCATATATATTCTTTGGAAGGTCAAAGTTACATATTTTGCCTCCATAGTTGATAAACTTGCACATTTCTGTTCAAAAGTTCTCTAAAATATTGGTACAAAATCCATAAGAAAAAAAATTGTCATCCCTATTGGCAGCAAAAAAGGAGTGTATTTACTTTTTTAAAATTTTATTTGGGCCCAGGACAGCTTCCTCATTAGCATTTTCATTAAATGAAACATTACTAGTTTCGATAATTTCCCTTTCTTCTGAAATCCAAATTCAGTAACCTTTTGTTTGCATTGCATACCAGACCATAATACCCTTTTTTTTTGCTCATATTAAGTTTAATCCTCAACTGTTTGGGAATACCCACATAAGCTCTACTACCAAAAGTTTTTAAATGTTTACCAGAAGGTTTTCTACCACAATACAATTCAAAGGAGGGTTTGGTTCTGATGTCGAATTCGATTCCATGTATAGGTAAAGCATAGCAGAGCCTCTGACCTGAACTTATTACTTAAATCACTACTCCTTAACATGGCTCTTACAGTATCTAAAGCTATATAATTAAGATCTCACTTACCCCATTCATTTCACGTGAATATGTATTAGTCCTCTCTAACTTAATTCCTTGAGAATCCAAAAATTTACAAAATTCTTTATGAATAAATTCAACTCCATTGTCAATCCTGACATTCACCATCTTGGTATTTAAGAACCTTGCTGCTCGTTTTTGATAATGGGTAAAACAATTAAAAACACCAGATTTCCTTTTAAATGGGAAAACTGTCGCTTTTTTAGAGTAATCATCGGTTATTATGAGGAAAGTACTACCATCATGAGATGTTTCAGGAAGGAAACAGACATCCATATGCAACTGGTTTCTTTGAACTGTTTTTTGAAATTGGTTTAAACGTTTTTCGTCTCTTTTTAGCTGTTTTGCAATCCTTGCAGACCACGTTAGTAGATTTTAACTTGGATATTCCTCTAATACTCTCGTTTTGACTAGACCTTAAAATATATTGATTATTGATATGGAACCTTGGTACAAAATCTATTGTACCAAGGTTCTAAGTTATTTACCTCTGAAGAGAGTGGTCAAATTAGACTTTGATGTGGTTATTAGAATATTTAGATTAGGTTTTATTTTAAACCTTTCTAGCATGCAACAGTTTTCTTCCATACCCATTGAAAATCTCAATTATTCCTTTACCTTCCACAAAAGTGCTACCATTTTTATCAAGAGCTGGACCAGACATTAAAAACAACTTTTTATTATTACAAAGCTAAGTTGAAGCTGCAATTTCAAAAACGCATGTATAATTTTCAGTATTTACTTCCTGATTAATGCAAGCTTCAGTTACAAAATTACTGTCACTTTTGATTTTTACTACTTCTAAATTTTCCCCTGGAATTTAAAATTACATGACCCATTTTATTACACTTAAAACAGGGTCCTATTTTACTGATTTCTTACATTTTGCAGGCTTAATCAATCAATCAATTTCAGAAGGTGAAAATATTAAACGTTTTTATTTTGCTGCTCACTCTGTGATGTTAAATTTCTCCAAGTTTGTTCTACCATTGTTAAGGCAACTCATTAAGTCCATCAGATTCTTTCATTGCCACATACAACAAATAAAAAAACTAATAATCTGAGCTTGCACATCCGCTTTCCTTCGTCCGTCAACACCTGTTACTACAATAAAAAACAAAATTAAATGTCACATGTGTACAGTGTTAAGTACAAAACCAATCAGTAACGCGATGACACATTTACAGATACATCTTACAATGTCATTGTGGCAGCGCTACTGTGAATTTGCATATTCATTTGTGATGAACATGCAAATGTTCTTGTGCAACCTGCGTGTTTATGTAAATTATAGAATGGACATGAGTTGTAAATTAAATGGCTTTTCCACACAACATACTCCATAGTTACAACTGCCCTTCCATCTAAAGGGCTCGACCTAATTAACTTGACATCTAATAAGGCTGAGGTCGTTCCTGACAAGCTGGGAAAACTCTGAAAACTATCAAAGATATCCAGTGAATGGGTGGCTTCATATCTACACTGACGGTTCATACCAGCCAGAAACAAACGGTGCTGGCTCAGGATGGATCTGCAGGCTGTTTGAGGATTAATTGGTCATGGGGAAAAAACGCCACCAATTATGATGGTGAGGTCTTGGCTGTCTGTGAAGCTACAACACAATTACTAGCTGCTGGCCTAGCTCCTACAAAAGTTGTCGTCGTCAACTCCGAAGCTGCAATTTTAGCTTCAGGCAGTATTACACCAACTGACTGCCTTAACATAATACAATGCCAAACTAAAATTGTGCAGTTAATCTCATATGGCTGGACTTACGGTGAGTCTCGAATCATGTTGGGATCGTTGGCAATGAGAGAAACCACCAAAAAGCAAAGCAGGGAGCCGAGCTGTCTCAACCGGAAATCCCTTTAACCCAAAGAAGAGCAAAGAATATTATTTCCACATAAATTGACAAATGTACTTCAGTGACCCAAAAAGATCAAGAGCCTTGGAAAGCCATGGGAAACCGTAGTCACTGTGGGTCCTATACCGAGGCACGTGGAGAGAGCAGAGACTATTGCTCGTTTTCGCCTACCCAACGGACATGACTTTTTGGGACTATACCTCTACTAGCTTGGCCTGGCTGCTGACGAGGCCTGTCCGCTCTGTGGCCATGTGAGAATGGATGGCGACCACCTGCTCCAATGCACTGAACTTGATGAATACGTGACTGACGACTTTGTCAGTCAGTACTGGCAGGCTCTGCATCAAATGATCAAGGAGCCAAGCACGGGTGTTGGATAAATAAAACAACAATCCATTTGGATACTATAGTACGTGGCTGCTTTTATATCATTCTTAAATTTTTTCAAGGCTTCATTTCTTAATGCAGGAAAAATTTGTTCTTGTGATCTATGTGCTGAATTATGCACAATTCTATTTTTCAAAATTTTACTGTTTATATGATCTATTAGTACAGAGTTGCCTTTACTTAATAATTAGATTAAACCTTAAAATTTCCCATCATTAGGGGTTCCTATTTCATCGGTTCCTCGAAGTGGAAGATTATAGCATGTTAAAAATGGAATTGCATACACTCAGAATCCCAAAAATATGATCACAAGATCTTAAAATTTTGGGAGGGGCTATGAACTTTGCAATAATTAAATATAGTAGCACTTATAAACACTCAAAGAGAACACAAGTATTTTCATTTCTTAAATTGGGCAATATGGTACTGAGATTTTTTCCTAAAAAGTAAAGTTTATCCCCAAATCAAATAAGAAAAACTAAACACTTGCATCATGAAGAATTAGCTTAAAGATTGCCGAAATTCAGAGGTCTGTAGTATTAAAGTTTATAATAAAATGTACTTTTCATCACATACTGACTACTATAGGAATACTATAAAGTTCTCATGCACTGGAGTACATTATTTTAGTTCATGGTCATCATGTTCGGGGGGGGACCTCAATGTCGAAATCCTGGTGCATAGCATCTCCTGCCCCCCCCCCACATGGCTGGCCTTGAATGTAAATTGTTCTTTCTTTTCATCTTGCACACCAGCCAGTCGGAACCCAACTATCTGTTGTAGTGTCTCCTTTCCTTTTGCTCAACATATATTGGGTATAGCAATTTTTTTTAAAACTTATTTATGAATTTATAAGATGAAAGCATTTGCTTGGAGTGTTCTCCCTTATTTTGAAATTCTTCACAGTTAGATCTTTCATTTATGCCAGTATTTACTTAGGGTTGAGGTTTCTACTGAATTTTTCAACAAAAAGAAGTTTGTCTACCTTTTAATACCAGCTGTAGAGTATATTTTGAATTGAATGACCATTGAGTGTGAAATTTAGATTATTGATAAGAATCCAACAATTTCATTATATACGATTTAAATGTTATTTAATATCTTTGATTTCAATAAATATATATTTATTTTTCGCAGTCCTATTGATTTCATGTATCTTTTACAGTTTCATTTTATGATTAGATTGCTTATGCTATTTGCCATAGTATATGGATGTATTTATATTGTATTTTTATTAGGTTTGCCACTTCAGTCATCTACCAAAATGGCTTCAGGATAATGATTTTCTGCATAAAGGTCATCGCCCACCATTAAGATCATTCAGTGCTTGCTTTCGTTCAATATTTAGAATCCATACAGAGACCGGTAACATATGGACACATTTACTTGGTAATTATTTAAAAGATTTTAATGCAAAATTTCAAAAAAAAAATTTTTCCCCATCTTGGAACACTGCTTACTAAGCATGTAGTAAAATTTTTCTAGGAAATAAAATTTCTTTTAATGCATCTTCAGACACATAATGATAGTTTGCTCTGTGTTTCAAATATATTTTTTCTGGTTTTATAAGCAAATACCTGAATCTTTTTGCTTTCTGTAAATCCCTACCGAAAACTTTTATTTGGGAGTCCATAATGATGCTTTGTTCCTTTTATGTTTTTATTTGAGTAAGATAACTATCATTTAAGATTTTTACCCTATTATAGGTTGTCTTCTTTTTGTTGGTATTGCTGCTTATTTTCTGTCCCGTCCTTCTGGTCTCATTCCATGGGAAGAAAAAGTTGTCTTTGCTACCTTTTTTGCAAGTGCCATTATTTGCCTTGGAATGTCTTCCATGTTTCATACTGTAAGCTGTCATTCTGAACATATTGGAAGACTTTTCAGCAAGTATGTATTTCATTTCTTTACATACCACACTATGTTCTTAAAATGTATAGATTTTAAAAATTTTAGTTTGCTTCATGATTATTTAGCTTGAAACATTTTTCTGCCTTTTTGCATTTTCTTGTTGAACTAATTGCTTTGTGGAAGGAAATCAATTATTAACTTATCTATGACTTCTGTAACCAGTGTACTAGATTAGTCTTTAAAAAAAACTATGCCAATGTAGTGTTCTAAAATTCCATACACTAAATTGCAGTAAATGTATTAAATGTTGTAGAATTACATTTTCTTTTTTGATCAGATGAGCTAGGTTTTTACTTTTCTTTCCCTTTTAATATAGACATCTCATTAGGCTGCATTTTTAAGTTCAGGCCTTTTTGCACTTGTGATTTTTTTAATAATACGAGGGCAGCTCTGAATTTTTTGAGATGCATGCGGACGAGAAGTTTAAAAAAAAATGGCTTAATTTGAAAATGCAAAGTATTTTAATACAGCAGATTTTTTTTACTGATTTACTTCAAATTGTTTAATGTAGAATAAATTTTTGACACAAGGAAATGAAGTTGACGCGAGAGAACTATCGTGCTACGATTTTAAATCAGGATTAAATCAAGACTAATGCATTCAAAAGCAACACACAGGAAGGCTGTGGTCGGATGTAATCCCGGATAATATTTGCCATACAAAATATGTTAATGAATATTAATCGCTGTGCCCACCAAAGGATACAGAAGGTACTTAACTTTGGATCTGCAACCATGCACAAAATTATTCATGAATTACAAATGAAATAAGTAATTTGCTCTGTTGGGTTCCCCATAATCTAACTGAGCACCAATAAGAGGATCATGTCAGAATAGTAAAGAAACCCTTAAATTGCTAAATGATGGTGGCCACTGCATCATTTCTGAAATTGTAATGGGTGATGAAATGTACATACAGTTTTTTGACATTCCAACGTGTCAAGAGAGCAAAGTATGGGCATTTGAAGATGATCCCACGCTGTCAGTAGTGATAAGACGATGAGCAATGAAAAAGTAATGTATGCCGTTTTCTTCAGAAGTACAGAATAGGTTAAAGTTGGAAGGACAGAAGACAGTAACCGCAAACTGGTATACCACTAAGTATCTTCCAGAAATTCTCCAAGAATTGAATCTTAGGGGATTAATGCTACGATGAATTTTTCCATACAGCCGGATTAACAGTTGATTTTTCTTAAGCAAAAGCAAATTAAAATGATGGAACATCCACCTTATTCTTCAGCTCTAGCTATGTGGGACTTTTGGCTATTTTTTAATCTAAAAGTACTTACATGGACATAGTTTTCATTCAGAAGAGATTGATGTAGCTGTAAAAGGCATTTTTTTCTCCATCAATTGCAAGAAAGGAATGGTTTGAGGCATTAAATACGTTGAAAAATTTGTCTACAAAAGTGCATTGATTGCTGGAAGAGACTACTTTGAACACTCTTAAAATTTTGTAAGTATAACTTTAAAAGCCTAGGTATGTTTGAAAAAATTTCAGGATGACCCTTGTATAAGAATTGCAGCATATGAGACGATATTTAGATAGAAATACATGAATCGTCCATTTGCCCTTTTTGTAAACAATAGAAGGTTTGTATTGCATACGAATTGAAACATTTTATTTTTTATTCTTTAACATTTTGATCTTTCACAAATCAATTCAATTATATAAATTATATTCTAAATCCTACCTGATTTAATTCATATTGGAATATGTTTGATATTTAAGTTTAAAATTGCGTAATTTTTTTAGAACAAAAGGAAAAAAATATTTCTAATTCAAAATCATAGAGAAGAACTTATAATTCTACAGAAATGTAATGGAAAATATTACTAAGATTTCACTTATATAATTATTTTTGTAATGCTATTGCTACACCTTTCATCTATCAAATAAGTAATTTCTTATAAAGAAAGGAAAAATGGCAATTGTAAATAATATAGGTTTTAATTTTAGCATCTTTAAAACTACAAGTATTTTTCGTTATTGCTGTGAATTTCATATGCCATTTATGAATGAGTATCCAAATAAACAATCTGAATTAATTAGGATTGCACAAGCACCTTTTTGTACTGCATATTCATAATTAAGCAAAGTATTTAATTTTATAGGCTTGACTATTGTGGTATTGCAGTGTTAATTATTGGATCATTTGTTCCTTGGCTATACTACGGTTTTTACTGTGACTACCAGCCTAAGGTATTTTACTTTGTGCTTGTTAGTGTTCTTGGTGCTGCCTCCATAATAGTTTCTATGTGGGATAAGTTCAGTGAACCTCAGTTTCGATGGCTAAGGGCAGGTATGTTATAGTTTATTTTAAATCTGCAGTTTTGAAGCTGCTTTTGATTTGTAATTGAAGGTAATAGATTTGACAATGATTCCTAGTTGTCATTATATTACTCTCTGGTGTGCAAAACATTTAAACAAGTGTGGAGTTTTTTATTTTATTTATTTTTTAGCCATAACTCAGAGAAATCATTTGAAAGACATGTAATTCAGAAACAAGAGAGCATTTTGTACTTAAATGATGACAAAATCATAGTTGTGCAAAATGTATATAGTATGTGTTGGAAAAGCTATTTAATTTGGGTCTAGTGTCCCTTTTATTTACATTAACACAAGTTGTGCGAGAACTTTTTATTTGCATGTTTATTAGATGAAAGTGTAAATTTACAGTAGCGCATGACACATTTGTAAATGGCGTCATTGCGTTGCTGATTGGTTCTGTACTTGCATATTACATGTGACATTTAATTTTGTTTTATATATACCTTTTCGTTCTTGTTCGTTTTTTAGAGTTTGGCTGTTGAAATGAAAATCTTTGAAAACTTGTTCCTCATGAATGCTGAACCTTTAAACACAATTTTTAAAATGGGTCATAGAGTAAATGACAGTATGGAGTTTTAAAGATTTTTTGTTGCACTCATAATATTGTTACACATTGATTTTCTGTCCAAAAGGAAGAACAACAAGCAGATGTTCCTTAGTATGGGATATGTCCTTCCCTCACTGCAATGGTTGCTTCGCACCATCTCTCTATACGTGACTCCAGATTGTCCAATAGTTCTTGAGGAAGGAGTGCTTATTCCTCAATCAGCTTCCATTTCAGTTTGGTGTTCCCTGGAGGATGTAATCAAGTGGCAAGGTGTCTCCCAAAGCATCCCACTTGTGTTAAGAGATTTTAATCAGGGAAGAATGCTGGCAAATCCATTCGAGTAATATCTTCACTTTCCAATAACTGATGGATATCAGCAGTCCGGTGTGGCTGTGCATTGTCATCCTTAAAATCGAAGTCTGGTTCAACAACACCTCAGAACAGACACGAATGGGGGGGGTGGGGAGACACCTTGCCATTTGATTACATAAAGCAGTGAACGAAATCG
>BMAV01021115.1:479251-518227 GCA_019973955.1 Trichonephila inaurata madagascariensis | reverse complement strand
GACAACTCTATATCCAATGTGATGGTCTCTTTCCAAGATGTTACTGTGATGAAACTATGTCTGAATCTCCAAATCATCTGGTGTTGAGAGTAGCTTATGGCATTGAAACAACCCTCTTCAATAAAGAGGACATGACTCCATTGATGAGATGTCCAGTTTTTGTGCTCCTTACACCACTCTAAATGGTGCCACCAATGGCCAACTTTCACACTAAAACAGCTTTCAACAAGACTGGCAAATAGGACACCTTTGTGAAGGCATATTGTCACTGTATGCTGCAACATTGTGGTCCTGTTACTGCACACAATTGCTGAGCAATGACACTTATTTCTGACTGGTATTGTGCTCCTTTCGCTTGCAGGAGAATATATCGGTCGTCCACAGCAGTTGTTTTCCTAGGGGGGCCAACACCAACCTTTCTAACTGCTGTACCTATGATTTGGAAGGCTTTCCAAGTGCAGGAAATTATACTTTTGTTAATTCTGAACTTTTCAGCAACACTGGTTAAAGCATGCCCCTCTTGCTTTCCAATCATTCTTCCATGTGTATTTCACCAAAGAACTCACTTGCACTTGCAGAGAATGTAGTAATTGTGCCTCCGTTCTTCCTTTTATTGTAGTCTTGAGCTGCATGCGTTTTGCGTTCACTTGCATCGCCTATAACGTCTTGTTCCTGACATTTGTATACACATCACCTTTTTCTATTGTACTGATCACACACAGTAACACTTTTTCTGCAATTGCATGGCTCCCTGCTTAAAATTCACATTGTTGCTTAAGTTTTGCACACCAGTGTAAATTATCAAATTGGAGGTATGATGGGTTATTTTGCTTGAGACTTATTTTAATTTGTAATATCATCATGAATTTTAGTTTCATTTTCTTTTCTTATTTAATGTACTCTTGTAGTTCTTTGCTCTGTGAGGTAACTTATAGTTAGAAAGACATCCCTAGATAAATGTTTCTATATTTTAACAAAATCGCCATTTATAAATACTCCAGTATTTTTTTTGTGAAATGCAATCTAATTTCGTTAATTACATTCACTATTAATATCTATGTCTGAAATCGTTGTTAAATATTGTGGCCGCGGTAGCCGAGTGGAATAGGTATCGGACCGTGGCTTGCCTTGTCACGAGTTCGAGCCCAGTACCACTAAAGACCCGCCGTGTAGGGCAGCGATGCACGTTAAATCTGTCGAGAGCTGAAACGTCCTCCCGTTGGTGTGGTGTGGTAGTTAGGAGAGGGGGGTGCCAGCTCAGGTGTCGTCCACGTCACTTGACCATGGTTCAAAATTACGTGGTCCGTCGCCAAAAGCCCTCGTGTAGCTAAACAGTGCGACATTAATAATCAATCAACCTTGTTAAATATTGTCCAGAATTAAAGAGAATTTGATATTGTCATTATTGAATGAAAGGTGAAACCAATGCTTTCAAAGGTGCATGTTTTTAATGTCAATTAGATGAACATGTGTATGTGGATTGTGCATTTAGAATTAAGAGCTTTTTAGGAACATGCCAATAGCTGTGCTTTGTTCATTCTCTTACCATTGCAACTTTCTTGGATTTTTCTCATTTTTCAGTTAAATGTATACATTTTTTTTTAGAATATTTTTGCATTCGGTGGGTAATTGCTAGAAAATTACGTTCATTGTCATTAAAATGAATGTAATAGAATAATAATGAAATAAACAAGCTTTTTTTTGTACTGGTTGTAGTTGCAATATTGCCGTCCTCAAGAGAATCATAAATTTATTTTTATAAAGTTTTTTTTAATATTCATAATTGGATAGTTGTATAAATAATTTTGAAAGGGGTTAAATATATGTATACAACCATTAATGTGTGCATTTCTTGTGAAAATGCAATGTGTAATAAATGTGTAAAATATGCAATTATTTACTTGGAATCTTTAGAAACATTTTACCCAAAATAGAAGCAAAATGTTGAAATAATTGCTAAAAGTAATTAAATCTTGCTTTCAAAGAATATAAAAGATAAATTTTTGTGATATACGTCACAGGTTTAATAATTCAACCTTTTTTAGAATTTTACATTGGGTGGTATTCTCATGAAATAAAATGTGCACTCGACTCTTTTGTTTTTTTGCATGGTTTTTAAATAACATAGTTCACAACTTAGCCATGCATCTTATGAGGGCTGTAAATTAGTGGCAAATTAACCTAGAAACTCTCGGTAGTGCGGACATGCGCAAATAGGATATGGGAGCGGTGTGGTTTCACTCCCGTTTCTGTGTACAGTGCAGAAAGCAGTCAACCTACCAGTCAGTTAAAAAGTGTGACCAAATTCAGAACATCTTAAATTTTTATCGATTTAAGTTGTATATAAAAAAATTTCAATGTGATTTCCTTTAACATAATACATTTTGCCTAAGCGTTTCAGCCATGCCAAGAGAGCTTTTTGATCATTTTTGGGGATATTTTTCCCAACTTCCTCTTTGATTGCTTTTTGTAGCCCTTTTGGAGTGTTCTTACTTTGTCTGTTTAATTGTTTTAAGTATCCCCATCAAAAAAATCTCATGGAACACAGTCAAGGGATGGTGCTAGCAATTTCTCTGGAGGCAGAAAAATTATTTTTTAATCTTTCAGCCATTTTATAGTTGATTTTGCAGTATGATTTGGTGCAGAATCTTGGTGAAGACATCTACTTTTTTTTATCATGTGCTTCATAACTTAAATCGTTGCAAAAATTGAGGCTAAATACTATAAGTTTTTTGCGTGAATTTGGTGCTTTGTATCTATCTATGTGTAACATTAAATATAGAGGCCAAGGAAATTCTTTTTTTTCTACGGTGTAACAGATTGATTATTGGCAATTTTCTTTCTGATGACAAATTGTCTGTTACGAATTTTGTGTAAATAGTGTTAGTAATTTGTATTTGGATGTATAATGCGTTTATACTACTCCATGTCATATTTATTTTATGTTAAAATTGTGATATTGGCAAGCAACGCCGTCCCTTGCGTTATAATGGTGATTCAATGGGAACTTGGTGATAGAGCCAAGTTGGCGACCATTTTGTCGAATTGGCAACCATTTTTTGGTAAGTTCTTCTGGATTCTTCTGGAAATTTGCAAAGAAATCCTTATAATTTTAAGACCTATGACGCTAGTGGATCTTTATCGAATGATCCGCGAGGCCTATAGAGATATGCTCACCAAAAATGAGTTAGTATAGTTTTGACCCAGCGATTAGTTTGTATGGTTTTGACTAGTGATTAGTAGGCTTGCCTTGACCATGAAGAGAAGATTAGTGATTAGCTTGACTGTTGAGTAGAACGAGTGGTGTTTGTGAATAATCTTTTATGTACGTGTATTTTTAGACGATGATCATTTATTTAGAGTGCTGGTGAAGGTGTGAAGACCTTGCAAGATTTATTCTTTGAATTTTACTTCTGAATCCTGTATTTAAAGAATTGTTTTCTCTACAATAAATTTCCATCGCTCCTAAAGAACTGACTTGTTCTTTGCTACCCAGTTTCATACAATCCTCAAACCCCGATCATCATAACATGTTGATTGCAATACCTGTAGTTTCTTTGCTAATGTTCTTTGAGGCAGAGGATTTTCTACAAATTTTTTTCATGGCTTCTTTCTTTTTCCCTAAGGACTTCTTTCGTTTGTTTTCTTTCCCCCTGCAACTTTGGATTGCCAGCCAAATGTTTTTTATTTTTAAAGTTTAGATAGGAATTCATTAGCAAAATGTTTTTTTTTTCTGATTTTTAAATGCTTTATTTATAACGGAATTGGAGCATGCATCTCTCAAAAGCTGTAAAATTTAGTTACGGGTTCGAAGATCTAATTTCGGAGCTATAATTTACTCTCGCTAATAAAAGTAGCTAGATGTTTCATTTTTGAAATATAACGCAGCAAAACGATAAAAATTGACTATTCATAGCTATATGCTTTTAAAATTGGTCACACTAATTTTGAATCAACCATTAGTTAGAAGGGTATTTGTGTGACATTAAAGAGCCTCGTTTCCATCACTCTAAATCAGAGCCTCATTTCCGTGGCTCCACCAGAGGTATGTGTGCACTATTGGCTATATCTCAGTTTCAAACTACCATATTTCTTTCACTTTCTGCCATCAGGCATGTTTCTTTCTCCTTTGTTCTATTTTTGTACCGAAAGAGAGGGGCATCCTGGCATTTCAAAGGAAAGTGAATAAGTAATTTGTAGATGTATGAACATTTTTTGCTCAGTTTTTTAGTTAAAATTTCCTAATTTCACATAGATTACAAAGGTAATATTTAAACAAAAAGAAAAAAATTCAAGGAAGAAGTGTTGCATAAATAAAGCCTTAAATGCTGTTAGCTGAAGAACACAATTCTTTTTAACTCGGTATTTTTAATCTCGTTGATCAAATGTTGACGGTTTTTCGAGGGATGTATCTTCAGAGTAAAAGAGCAGTTTGTGATTGCATCGATATCGTTAATCTCTCTGCTGCTAGTAACTAGTTCAAAATGGTAGCATGTATTCATGGCTTAAAAATTCAAACAAATCGCTGAATCACTTTTCTCATTGACCTTGTTTTATTTTCTTGGCATGATCCACAATCAGCAGAAAAGGAAGTGCAAAGTTTTATGTACTACAGTAAATTGTAAAAAATAAGTCATAAAATATTTTAATTAGCGTTTAAAATGTGTAGATTTACCATTGTTTAAATAATTCAAACACAAATTTAACAAAACAGCATTAAGAAGCAGGTGTAATTTTTCTTATTTTAAATGGAAAATTTGTTCATTGATATTTGTTAGTCTTTTAAGCACAGTAATAAAATAATGCCTTAGTGCTTATGAAAATAAGTAATTAATAGGGCTCTCAACATTGTTACAGTTATAAGCAGTTAAAATTTTCAAGGAAACTGCCTTTTTTTTTTTTTTAAAGATAATGGTTCATTCATACTTTTAAAAAATCACAGTTGACACCTTATTAGTCTTGGAAAAACATTTTTATAATATATGAATTTATTTATTACCATAACATCACGTGTGTAAATAATAAAATTGCTTTTATTGTAATATTCATTTCGGACTATTTTAACTAAAGATTGGTTAGTGTAAAAATGCAGCAATTGTTTTGTTACTTTAAAATTTTGTTTTGTTTTTAAAAACTAACCAAAAGAGAATTGGCACGCTTATTCATGAAGTTTTTCCTTCAATGTAATATACCTGCTTATGAATTCACTGCTTGAAAAGTCACAAAATCTCAAATAAGATATGCATTCTATGTATTTTTGTATACAATACATGTCAATAGTAAGTCTTTAGATGTAAGGCTCCAAGTGTATATATATATATATATATATATACTTTGAGAGATACATTAATGTTCTCTTGATATAATTTCTTTTTACTATATTGACAGGTTTATCATCCATGTGTTAGAAAATGGCTTAACTTTTCAACATGGTTCTATTTTTTCTATTATGTTGAAAATTTCTTCTGTATGGGGAAGGTGGATCCATAAAGCATTGCTAACCCTAAATCGCTGGCCTAATTCAGCGACGGCTTTAGAAATCATAATGGGTCTCCTGTTTAATCCAAAGACTTTTTTTTTTTTTTTTGCATCTTCATTTGTTGTCTCGTAAACTCCAATTTCCTCCTTCTTTGGAATTGCAGGTTTTGGAGCTTTTTCACTTTTATTATACTATATATAGAGAGAAAGAGTGTTACTGTGAATGTCAACATATACCAAGTACCTAGGTGAAGTACCTTGAATATTTTTCATATTCTTGTATATTTGGACTGTCACCAGTATTTGTCAACAATCACCATGCATTAATGGTAAATGTTGAAAAAAAAAATTTTCGTTAAGTTTTTAAATACTATTTTCTATTATTAAAACATATATGAATGATGCGTCAAAAGGAGAAAAAGCTATAGTATTAAACTTATGTGATAGTATAACATCAATCTTATTTGTTGCAAAAATTTAAATTGTTATGGCACTCTGCACATTAAGTTTGCCTTGCTTTTACAGTTTTATTTATAATAGTGAAACATTTCCTTGTTGCAATGATAGCGTGTTTAGTCTTACTCTTCCCCCCCCCCCCACACACACACTTCTGAAATTAGCTGCAGCTACTTGAGGGTACTGTTTTTGCTTGCTAATTTATAGCAGTCGTATTCTTCTATTTCAATAACAATTGGTACAACCATGGTTTGAATTCAGGGACTTGTATTCGCACAGTGTCACAAATTTAAGCAGGAAGAAATTTTCTTTTAGAGTTCGTAACATTTTCGTTTCTTGCATTGGAACAGTAATTTTCGCGGCCACCCTTTTAATAGAAATTACCTCTTGTTCAGTCAGGGCTTGTGTGAAGATGTGGTAGGTTGAAGCTTCACTTCAAAATTATCCTTTGGAGTAGACACTTCAGTGTGGACACTGCTCAGATTTTCTCCAAACATTTCTTTGAGGTGTTCTTCGATTTCAATATTTGTTATTTGATCGCCAGGTTAAAGATGACAATAATATACTTCTCTTTGGCTTAATTCTAAACATGGCTTCATAAGGACTTTGGTGTATTCCTTCATGCTATGTACTGTTCTTGGCAAATTGAACAAAGGGCAAACCATCTGTCCATATATTTGTATTGTTATCATTCGTCCATGCAGTTGACATATTCTGTATATCCTGATTAGCACTTTCAACCAAGCCTTGTGTTGACTGTGACAAGGCTTTCCATGAACTATCTTAAAGTATTTCTGTACAGCACGTAGTTCGGATATGACTTGATTACTGAATTCCCTGCCATTACCTGAATGTAATATAGCTGGGGCATCAGATTTTAAAAATACTTGAAGGTGATATGTTGCTTCAGCTGTCTTAGTTTTTAAAGGTCGTAGTTGGACAAACTTCTTTAAATGATCTTGATACACCATTATGAACTTATATTCGTCATCCCTGTGCGACTGACTGCAGGTCTATCAGATCGACTTGACATCTTGAGTTTAACTCTGTACTGACCATTGATTTCACTACAATACCTCTTTTAGGTGCACTGTGTTTTATTTGATATTGTATACATAAATTTAAATAAGCATTACGATTTCACAAGTAATATTTTTGTATTTAACTTGCAATTCTGTAAGCATGTGTGTTCTTCCTCCAGTGGCCTATTCTGGTACAAGTTTCAGATAGTATACTGAAAAATCCATCTTTACAATTATACTGTATATTTGTTTCTCCTGATTTTAATGGCACAATTAACTTTTCTTTATCATTAATTTTTAAAACGTCAAAATGTTTGAATTGTGTGTAATCCAAGGGTGTGATGCACTTAGTTTTAGCAGAAATCATTTCAGAAAGTATTTTCGAGTACTTTTCTCGAGAAACATAAACAGTTGAGTTATCGTGTAGTCGTAATTAATGCACGTAACTTTTCAGGAAAAAGATCACGGTTCACTGCAGTATCCATTCAATTTAAATTGGGATGGATAAGTCTTATTTAAAAAAAAAAGCGTTGCATCCACCAGCAAACTTTGTATAAAACTGACAAACAGCAGTGTTTCATAACAAATGTGTCACGTGGCCTTATTCGTGCCAGAAGAAAGGATTTAGTGACAAGTTGTCGCCTCTCCGTGGACGTGTCTCGTTTTAACCTCCTCCAGAGCGTGTTTTAACCTCCTCCAGGCATACACCGATGATAGTCTGAATACATAAGAATATAATAAAATATTAGCGTTATTTCACAAAGGCACTTGGTATATGTTGACATTCACCAGTGAGTTTCGACATTCTCCAATTTTAGACATTTACAGTAACATCTACGCTATTAAAATTCGAAGGTAAACAAACGTATCTATGTGCGTCTATCTTCTCGCTAACCGCATGACGCAGAAACTGGCCGAATGTTCCAAAGATCGGGAATGATCCTAGGAAGCTGTTTTGACCATTTATATTCAGATATTCCAATTAGTTAAAAATATGCGTTTTAAGGTTTTTTAAATTATTTTACCCTTGTGTGGGCTTTTTATTCCGCTGTGCTGGCGACGAATCAAGAAGAACCAGGAGGTAAACATTTTTTGGTTCTCTCGGTGTTTTTGAAACGGCAATCTAATTTTCTATCAAAATCTGACAAAAAAATAATTACAGAATCAGAAATATCATTTATTTTGCCACGATACGGTATAATTTATTTTACAAAATATTTTCTATTTTTTACAATTTCTTCTAACATGAGTCAAAATCGGTACGTTTTTATGAAAATGATTTCTAAATCGTTCCATTTGCATTTTCTTTGGCGTTAATGAAATGATATTCTACAATAAAAAAAGTTCAGGCTTTTCTCTTTTAGAATTAGTCATTCAAAAAATAAAATGTCAAACTTTTTTTTTACGATTTTTTAAAAAATACTCAATTTTAATTAGATAAATAACTCCGTGGCTTATAAAAATCTCGCAAAACTTTTTTTCGTGTGTAGAACAATATTATCCGTAATCTTTACAAAGATTGGAAAAATTGCTTAAAAATTACGGTTTTTAAAAAAAATTTGTTTTTCGTTTTTTACCCTTTTTGCGAGAGTTAATCACACACACAATGTAGTACAATTGTTTAAAAAGTACCGTAGTTTGCAATGGATATATGAAGTTTGAAGGCATTAAAAATGAAGCCTTAAGAAATATTAAAACTTTAATGAATAACTGTTCAACACACAACATCCCATGGGTCACAAAAGTCAGCTAGTAATCTTGGACCAAAGACTGACTTTCAAGTGTCATCTGGATAAAATAACCTGTAAATTCAAGCAAATTCTGATGATGCTACTCCCCCTTTTCAATAGAAATTCGACTCTTTCCGTCAAAAGCAAGACTAATTTATCTTCAATACTTCCAACCTATAATCACCCATGCTTGCCAGATTTAGGGTTGTGCAGCCCGTCCAATGTCAATAAACTTCAAATTTTACAAAACCGGGTACTCGGGATTTTTTGGAATTATCCGAGGTATGTGGCTAGAAGATACTTGCACAGAGACTCAAATACGGAACCGATAAATGAGAGAATTAGATCTCTTGCATTTCATAAAGATGTCATTACGCATCAAATCCTGTCAATAGCGATGCAACTCTCCATTGCAACGGGACGTCATAATCATCCAATTCATTCAACCACGCCCACAAGCATCTTTTGATCTATTTTTACCCAATGAGGTTGATTCAGGACAATGAGAAGCCAATGCAGAATCACGTGACGCGGATAATAACATTTCCCACGTGTTGCTTAAATGTGTGCTGTTGCCTATGCGTGAGCTGTTTACATTTTTTGTGCGAACATTTTCTCTTAACAATTATTTGTTATTATTATATATTTGCATTATCCTAGTTTAATAATTACGTAGGAAGTAATTTAAATAATTGTTTTTAGTGTAATTTTTGTTGTAGTTCAGTAAATTTGTGTTAGTGTTAATGTGCCAAGCCTATTGATACAGTGTTTATATATTAATAGTTCTAGATTATTTTTTAGTATACTTATATTTAGTTCTTAGTTATTTTATAGTTTATTATCGTTTTTAGTTGCACACAAGAATGGCTCATAGTATAGAACTGCGACCATTAAACTTGAAACTGTTATACTGAAATTATTCAATTTGATGCTAATTTGTGGGAGAAATGCTTCGAAAAATTAAGGAAATTTTTCTTTGATTTTTACCTTTCAGAAATTATTAATTTATAAATTTTAAAAACTCTTTTTTTAAGTAAAATATTCTTCAGGGGCATGATATCATTGGAAAAAGGTAATTTTAAGAACTTTAACTTGGTTATCCTTTCTTGCAAAAGTAATTCTTAAAACTAAATGAATTTCATAAATAAGCATTTCTTAAGTGGTTTTATTGAAGCCAGTAAATATAATTTTTTTTTAATTAATGTCCAGAAGGAATCTTTGGCGAAAGTGTGTTTTTTTTTTTTTTTTTTTTTACAATTCATAATTGCTATTTTTTCCCTTTTTGTTTTGATTTTGAATTTAAAATATGAATTATTTTGTATATTTTCTGTAGTAAAAGAAACATTTTTAGCTTACCTCAAGTTTTTTTACATATTTTACATGAAAACAAAAGAATTATTTATAATGCAGGAAATGATGTCATTTATATTATAAATACTATTTATGCTCATGCTCTAAAATTTATACTTTAAAGATTCAAATTACTCGTTCTGTTTTTTTTTTTTTTTTCGGTTATATACCAATAAATTTACTTTTAAAGAAAATATGATAGAGAAATGAAGTTTCTTTTAATATAATTAAATACAACTAAATTGTATATTTTACAAGATTAACCCATGCTATGTGAACACAGAAAATTCTTATTAATACAGTTTTAATTAATTACACATTTATTGACATTTAATTATAACATTACGCGTGAATACATTAAGCATTAAAATCATTTTACATGAAGATATTGGTTATAATATCTTAAATGTATTTTTATATTCAATTGAAAAAGGTATAAGTGGTATTTCTTCCATTTCCACCATTCCAAAATTAGAATTTAAAGAAAATGATACTTGGAACAAGTACATAGGATGCTTTTATCAAAACCACTCAGTCATTACAAAATGTATGTACAGTGAAAATCATATTTAACACAAAACTGGGAACTGAACAATTTTTTCATGTTAAAGGATACAAAAAAAAACATTCAACAAAATTAAGTTTATTGCAGCACATTTTATTTACAGAGATATGTATTTAATAAAAATGAATGAAAAAAAAAACATTGGGGCAGCACACACACACATTATCTACTTCCAATAACCAAGAAACAAGACAATCCAATAACATAGAAACTTTCTCGCACATTTCATTCAAGTGTTCTCGTATTACATTGTAAATAAATAGAATTTCAAATATACAAAAACACAAATTGTGTGTACTACATTATTCATTTTAAGCGATAAATTTGCATTAATATACAAATGAAATAATTGAATATATATTCCAGCCCCACCATTCCAAAATAAGAATTTAATGAAAATGATATTTAGATCAAGTTATGAAAATAGAATACTAAAAATAAAAAAAATTTTAAAAAAGTAAATTAAATTATTTATTAAATTATTGAAACCTTTAACTTGCATCAAAGGTTTGTGAAAATTACATAACATGCATGCAATAAAGAAAACTTTGTTAGCATTATGGAAACTGTGATACAGTAAAACCCCTTGAAAATATTTAAAAATATTTATTTTTGATATCGCCCTTTCCACTGTAACTTGCTTGTTCGACAACTGGCAGTTACTGACCATTTCAGATAAGTCGAACTGAGTTTTTTCTTCTAGGAAGATTGGGCGATATAACTTGCATCCAATTTTCTCCAGTTCATTGGCAATCAAAAAACCCTTATCAGCCATTACAACATCATTTGGCTCTAAATGATCTATCGATTTACTTATATAAACCTCTTTATCAGATATACTAACAGTGAATAATTCTGACATGAAGCTTATAGCTCCGTTAGGAGTGATGCCAATCATACCTTTAAAGGTATTAGCATTTTTGTAACGACTGAATGTCATTTGTTGCTCCATTGGACTACTAGGTTTTTACACTTCTATCTCGGTGCAATCGACAATTCTGACATTTTTACAAAATATTCAGAATGGTGGTGGCATGTATCAAATCACCTGATCTTTGGATGGGAAGACATCCTGCAATTTTAATTTCTCATACAGAACATCCATGACAAAATTGAAATCATGAGAAACAGTAGAATCTGAAATTCCAAATAAAATTGCTAAAAATTCATTTGAAATTCCAGTTCTCAGTTTCACCAAAAACAGAAAATATCTATCAATGGGTCTTCTTTTTGTACCCATTGATAAATAATCCTCAATCATGAGAAATCTGTATATTCAGTAGAATTCTTTTATGGTAAAACTTGTTACGCATTTCATTTGAGTATCATCACAAATGTTCTCGGGGATAAAATTATTTCCTTTGTTGACATTAATTTTTCAATAGCAATGTCCTTTTGAGAGAGCATATCAATCACTTCACCGAAAGTGTCTGTTGCCCTAGGATTTAAAGAACATATTGAATATTGTGTCTATGTATAAACATTTTTTTAAAAGTTAATACTATGATAAATTTGTTATTTTTCAGAAAAAACTTACAATACATGCATTTTTAGTATGTTAAGTACAGATAGCTTGAGGCAAAAAAATTAAACTATTGTAAATTAATTCCACTTTAACAAGAAAAGCATATTAGCTAAAATTTTTACATTTCTGACTGGAATTCTGTTTGTACTGTTTCTCTCCAAGAAGATGGTTCAAATCTATTTTTTCCATAAAAAAAGAAACCCCAAAGTTACATTAATATAATATTTTTTAATAACAATTTATATAATTTTTATGTACTTCATTTAAAATATATATATATGAATAATGTTATTTTTTTTCTATGTATAAGATTCTATTTCTCTAGTGAATGTTTTTTTTTTTTCAATAAGTATGTGTAAATTTATGTTGTAATAAATTTTATGTGTATATATATACTTTATATATATATTATTGTATATCATATTCTTGTGTTCTAATTTTAGATGATTAAATACATAATTATCTTTGTTGACTACTGTCAAAATATGTAAAACAAGTAAAATTTAGATTATATAAATATATTTTACCTGTTTATACATGATCTCTATATAATTTAATATAAACCAAAGTTTTTTTGCTTTACAGTTTTAAGTTAACTAACATATTTTAGTTTTGTATGTGTGTGCATTCTCTACATAATTTAACTAAAAATTTACTTTTAAGTACTTACATTACTGAAGTGGATGGCTTACATCTGTCCAAAATCCTTAGAGAAAAACCCCTTCCTCGTTCCAAGGACGCCCTTACGTCACATTGTGGAGAAACGGCTGCTTCTGTTCCATCTCTCAACTCCCACCTGCTGCTTAGAGGAAAGAAACCCCTCCTCATTACAGCAGTAAAACGGCTGTGTTCAGATTCCACCTTCCCCTCTCGCTCCAGTCCGATGTCTTGGCATCGATTCTTTCTTTTTCTCCTTTCAGGTCACTCATACAGAGAAAAAGCACACTTTTGAGTGCGGATGCTCTACGAAAGAATATTGTTTCCCCGATTTCTCCACGATATATAATTTTTTATGAAAATGGATTTTTAAATCGTTCCGTATGAATTTCTTTTTGTTTTAATGAATCAAAATTCTGCACTAAAACAGTTCATGCTATTTTTTGTTTAAAAATTGCCGTTGTTTGTGCAATCGATGTGTAAAATTTGAAAACTTCGACTTAAAAATTAAGCTCTCAAAAAAAAATAGACTTAATATAAAACGCGATTTGACGGTAAGCCAAGTCGTGACGTTTAAAACCGGGTTCATGCCAAATAACTTCTATGTTCCAACGTCCTCTTCACATCTGCTCATGGGTTACACTAGAAAAAGTTGTGACTATAAGAAATAAAAATCACCAGATATCGCGAGTGGAAAAATTTATTTGTTTCATTTTTTGTACACATCTTTAATTAAAAAAAATTCATTTATTCCATCTGTTTATAAAACAAATTTCTATAATATTTGTGAAAAACTTGATCGCTTTTACTGCGCTATCATTATTTTAAATATGTTTATGATAATATAAATTTCCAACACAATTTAAATGTCCTTTTTTTATGTTATCTTAAGATATAATGTAGCACAAAATAGAATTTTGAAACTCATTGAAAAAAAATCTATCAACATTCAAATTTATATTCCTTCATAACATTTTCAGTTTACTTAAAAAATATCTCGATGTACACATTTCAAAAATTACGTTAATTCTTAAATTCTCAAAGTTCTCTCATTTTAAGACTTTTCACCCTCTCTGTCGCAAACCTCGTGGCCCAGTCGGCATAGCGCGCGTTTTCCACTTAGTATTCTCGGGTTCTATTCAACGTCAAAGGTTTATTTTTTATGGTTTTTCAAAAAATACTCAATTTTACTTACGTGTTTAATAACTTCTCCAGCAGCTTTTATAATTGGAAAGATTATTTCGCAACGATACGGTAAAATATATATATATACATAAACACACACACTAAACAACGATACTTAGCATGGTTTATGATTGTTTCTAAAATGAATCAATATCGATGCGTTTTAATGAAAACTATTTTTAAATCGTTCTGTATGGGTTTCTCATCGTTGTAAGGAAATCGACTGCACTGATAAAGTTCATACTTTGATCTTTTAGAATCGGTGATTTAAAAAATAAAATGCCGAAACTTTTTACGATTTTTTGAAAAACACTCCACGTTTAATTACTTCATTTATACAGATAATAGAATAAAACTTTTTTCCCGTGTGGCGTTTTCTTAATGACGAGGAAACTTAAGTTGAAGTGGAAATAGACCCTGGAGAGTACCTGCGAAGGATTAAAGCTGCATTGTAGTGAAGAGGGCTCTACTTCTCCAGTAAGAGAAAGTTCTGGGACTCGACTGAAATGGCTGTTTTTCTTTAGGCTCTGCCTGTTTACCCAATTATTCAGGTATATAGACGTTTTGTTGGCCTAAGCTAGAAAGTATTTGATGAACCCATTCTGTCTATGAAATAAAGGTTGAAAGTCTGCTTCGGAAAGAACAATGTTTGAAGGGCAACTGTGCTGTTGTTGCTAATGCCACCTGTCTGACGTAGTCAGAACGAGGCCCACGAAATTAATCGTGGCAAAGGGCTAGAAGTACACCTGTCGTTGGCCCAGGCCTTGAGCACCATACGGGTGACAGTACGAATTAGCTCGGCGAATTTCCCCGAAGGGACGATAGATGACGACACCACCTTTCTCCACAATTTTGGCATGGAACTGAAGGAGAGGGAAATATTCTCCAGTCCCCTGCACTCGTGATTCAGCCCACAAGGCTTTCCGGTCTGGAGTCCGGTGCTCTAACCACTAGGCTACCCACAGCCTGCAACTGTGCTTCAGACCAGTGATGATACGGGCAGCATTCAATTGGACTTGCTCTAATTTCTTCAGAACAGAGTTAGAGGCACAACAATGAATTGGAAGTAGGTATTCAAGAATTGGGTGAATGAGCGTCAAATATTAGCGCATCAGCTCGCCAATTCTTACCAGCGATGCATTTTATGATGTTGAGGCGTTTCCTGCTTTTCAAAACTAGATATTCAATATGCTTGTGATTCGTAAATTTGATAGGAGTTTCATTATAAATTTCTGCATCAAAATCGCTATTCATTGGCATAAATCAATAGTTTCCTCAACTTCAATTGTACAAATAGGCAGTCGCATTATCAAATGTAACATGATCGTAAAAATCTTAAAATATTCGCTGTGTTGTGGTGAACAATGAGATAAGACAATAATTTCATCACCTATTCAAAACTCTCACACGGTTAGTTACACTCGTGATTCATTTGCACCTGTGAAGTCAAATAATGGTCTGCACCCTTTCCCGTCGAAATTTGCTGCTCGCAAGAAAAGTTGATTTTTTTTTCTGGACAAAAAGGAAAAGAAATTAAATTTTTTTTTTAGTATAAACTCTTTGCTTTTTAAATACTTTGTTGATTCAGGGGTTTATTATTCGTTAAATAGGGGGGGGTGCCTTCATTTTATTTGAGAAAAGAGAAATTCATTAAATAGGGGTTTGTTAAATGGGATCAGACGGTGTCTATATATGTATAATAATGAATGTGAGCTTAGTTTTTTTAAAACACCTCACAAATGAGTCTTTATTCTCAAAAAGTGATTTACTGAAATACAGTGGAATAAAAATATAATAAAATGTAAAAATGTTTCTTATCAGATAGCATTATTTTCTTTTTCAATGTGTTTTTTCCGTGAATGGAAACAAATTTCTTTTCTATTCCTCCCACAGTGTTTTTTTTATAGTAAAGTATCTTTAATCTAACATTCAATCACATTTCAATAGCTAACTGTAAGAAAATTTTCATTATTTAATGATCATAGATTTAAATTAATATATCTTAAAAAATGAAGTAGTATTTTCCATTATTTCATTGCAAAATTATTTAATAAAATAGTACATCTCTCTCATCTATTACTTTGGATAAAAAAAACTACATTAGTTTGTAGAGACATTTTTATGGTAACTGTATGTAACAATTTAATGATTAATAAAAATCTGTAATTTATTTTATTTTAGATTCTTAGAAACCAACTATTGTTAAAAAGTTAATTTTTTGTTTGTTTTACTCTTAGCATCAGAATAGTTTTCTTTTTATTTTTTAAATTAATAATTTTTTAACTAAAGTAAGCAGTATTGTTTTTTAAAAGTAATTCATCAAAATTTGATCAAAAATCTTTTCTCTGGTGATGAGTAATTTTGCTATAGTCACTAATTTTTCTATTTTTCTCTTTAATTTTTTTTCTCGTAACTATATAGTTATTGTTGTGAATTGCATGCAGGTATATTTCACCTTGGATTACTTATGCATATAGTGGGCATATTTTTATACTAATGCTAAATGCCCTCTTTTACATGACCTGCCATTTAGTAAGAAACTGTAAAACACGCAAGAGTACATTTTCGTGTGTCATGTGTTATGAGTCTTGATCCTTGTATGGACTTCGTGCTGAATTGAAATTACTTCATGTCAGTTTAAGTTACTCCTTGAAATCTTCCTGTGATATGGTTTGGAACTTTGATGGCATCACTTCTTAAACTGATCAAGGTTCTGGAACTAAAGGTCCATCTCGAGAATTATGCAGATTCCAACCAATGTTGGTCCAAACATCGTTGTAGTTTTTTTTTTGGGGGCGGGGGGGGGGCGCGCGGGCCGGCCCGATCCTCCGTTACTTAAAAATGGGGGAGGGGGGAAATAATAGTTATAAAAAGGTTACCAATTTAAATGTGTTTAATAATTGTTTTTCAATTTTAATAATTTTTTTTCTCAATGCAATTTATTTCTATTATTTATTGCTCAAGGGCAGTTTGTCAATAGCTAATATTAGTGATACACTGATATCCATTACACATTTAATAAAATCCATTTAAAAACTATTCTCTGGTTATCTGATAATAACTTCAAATCATGTTTGCGCATTATAACAATCTTTGAAAATATTAGGAGATATATCAAAGAATATAATTCTAAGTGGACCATTCTGTGAAAAAGAAAATTGTGGAATCAATAGATTTGTCCACTTATATCTACATACTAACTCAAATAGTAGGTTCGTGTTATCTTGAGTGTTTCTTTTATTTTTAAACTATTACTTCGGCTGTAATTTCTTGATGGGGAAGTATCAGTTCTTCATTACAAAAAAAGACATTTATCTTTAACTATTTATTTTTTAAATGGGTGTGTGTCCTAATTTAGACTTATTGTATGGACTTTACTTGAAATGATGCTTTTCTTCTATCAGAATGCTGTTTTCGAAATTATTTGTAAAAACAGTTGTATGAATTGTTTAAGTATGCATAGAAACCAAATTAGCCACTACAGCCCTGCATTATTTACTTTCATGTCTTAAAGTAATGACAAATTTTTTTAGTATCATAAAATAGATTATCATAAGTATTCAGTAAATCTTGTAATTAATGTAGATTACTTTCCAATAAATATTTTTATTTTCTACTTAGGAGTTTTTGCTGGTTTTGGTTTAAGTGGTGTTATTCCTGCTCTTCACTATTTAATAGTTAAAGGATTTTTCCAAGCTGTCTATCATGCCTCCTTTGGATGGTTGTGTTTAATGGGAGCGCTTTACCTTCTTGGTGCTTGCTTTTATGCATTAAGAGTACCCGAGCGTTTTTTTCCTGGTAAATGTGATATTTGGGTATGTATCATTAATTCAGTTTATAAGTTTTGATAATGACATATCTATTGTAAATCAAAAGCCTTGTATTAGATTAATAATCACTTTTTCATATAATCGGAAATTTTTTATTGAATTGTATATAATTATTGTTTTAAGCAAAACTGTTTAAGATATATTCTAGGTTTTATTTTTAAAAATGAGGGTACTCAAAATAAGAATTTCACATTTTGAGTTTGAACTATTTGTAACTTACAAAATTTAAAAATTAGATTAAATTACAATATTACTACAAAAATTGTTTTACTGAAAGATAGAAAAGTAACTTTTCTTTTGTGTATTTTAATAAAAACCAAAATCTAATTTACAAAGTTAAAATTGCTTTCAAATTTTTTTAAAAAGATTTTGCCTTTTTTTATTTTTTTAACATTGTTATATAAATTTTTCCAGTTTCATAGTCACCAGATATTTCATGTTTTGGTTATTGCTGCTGCTTTTGTTCATTATCATGGTATATCAGAGATGGCAATATACAGATTGTCTATGGGCACATGTTCAGCAGAAGATGCACCAATTGACTTTGAATACTAAATTTTCTCCAAATCAATTTTGAGGGATATCACCTAAATGAATGAAAATTTCATTTTTGCCTTATTTTGTTGTATATTACATTTGTAAGACTTATATGCCATTTCATGTATAAAAGTGGACGATTTTGATCTAGAGTATTTTTATAGCAATGTCTGTGTGATATACATATTACTTGTAGCTTTTTCTCACTTAAAGAATCTGTGATAGCATTTTATCGTTAAAAAGCTGTATTTTTATAGATTATGATTGTATTTGATTTGTTTAAAGTTCAAAAGCATAAAAACTTCAAAATTTAAAATGCACAAAGTTTTATTTATATATATATTCACATGTCTTTTAAAATACTAATTGTGGGCCCCTTTTGTCCATATATCAGAATTTCTGTAATTCTTGATTGAAGAAAAAAAAAAATTTGCAAAAAATATGCTACGTATAAATTTTTTTATAAAGTTCCAAACTGTTACATAAAGAAAGCTTATGGAATTAAGTTTCCTTTGGTGGTTTACTTCCATAATTACACTATTTTTAAAATTTTGCAATTTAATGATGTAATCTGAAGTTGCTTGTATGTTTTCACACTATTGATTTTTTTTAAGTTTTACATTCCTAATCATTGTTATTTATAAATAATGTGGATGCTGTCTATAAAGGCAAACGAGTGCAGTGTAAATATTTTATAAATGTGTTTTATTTGAATTTTATGAATCAATCCTCTTTCTACTTGTGCATTTTCTGACTAGCTTTTAGCCTGTCTTTCTATGTTTAAAGTTTCACAATTGAAAATGTATTCAATATTTTCCTATTTCTAAACTTGGTTCAATGTTTTATTTGGTGGTTTTGAATGTATTATTTCTTTATCTCTCCTAATAGTCTTCAAAATTTGCTTTAATGTGTCAAAATAAAATAAATTCTAAAAATTTTTGGTCAGTATGTATAATGTTGTTGTTAACAATTTTAAGCTTTTTAATACACTAGATGTTCTTATTTTGATTAATTCAAAAAATTAAATTACAAGCGTGAAGACATGCTTTGATATAGTTCTTGATTTTTCAAAATTTTGCTCACACAATTTTTATTTAAAGAGAAAATTTTCGTATTGCTTTCCTTCAGTATCTCTTGCTTCATAAACATATACCTTCTTTTTATAATCTTAAAAGCAATAGTTTTCATCCCTTTTTGATTGCTTGTTCATTTGTAATGACACATTAAAATATTTGTATGCTTTAGAAAACCTTATTTTGCAGCTTTTTAAAAAATCAGCATTACAGATAACAGTAATAATGGCAATTTCAATACTTTTAGTACAAAGATTATATTATGCATATGCCATGAGAAATTGATGCAACTCTTGTTCAAAGTTGTCCTTGTTCATAGCTGCTTCTGAAACTGATCATTTTCAATGTATTTGTCCCAAAGCAAAATTTACTTGCCAAAAGTACCAAACTAATTATTTAGTTAATGGTAAATAAGTTATGCAGAGCCAAGTGAGTAGGAGCATGCAAACTGAAATGCATCCTCTTATGAGTTAATTAGATGTATACAATGGTACACGCTGGTTACAGAACCCCAAATTAATTCAGGTTGCTTCTAGGCATTTTTAGTTGATCTCCAGATAAATTTCCAACTGTGCATATTTTGGAAATATGCATTAAACATTTAAATAAAAAACATCTTAAGAACCTTTATGCCATTATGCTTGATTCCTTATCAGGGCCATCAAAAATGTAAATTGTAATTTTTTTTACAAGAAAACATTTAAAAAAAAAATTTTTTTTAATGTGTATGACAATTATTATTTATACTTATTGCTGTTTAGAAATTGTTTCAACTTACACAATGGTCTTTTTATGTATTCGAGTAATATTTTAGAGTAATTTAAGATCTATAATTTGCTATGTTTTTGCACTATAGCTGTCTAAATAGCCCTGGAGACCCTAGTTGCTTTAGTAAGCTTCTTCCATGTTAAAAGTACAGATGTGACTTTTTCCCAGTGAAACATTCGTGACCATTGTTGTAGCTATATTCATATTTTTTTGAGTATCTTTTGTAAATCTTGGTATTTGGGAATGTTCTGATCTTCAGGATTTGTTAGATCATTCTTGTAATCCATAGCTTGTTTCTTTTAACATTAATTTTAAATGGCAATCACTTTTTTGTTGTTGCAGAAACTTTTATATATGATTTTAAATAGGGTAAAACGCAAGAATACTCAGCTTTTAAACAATTTATTTCTAAAACTTTGAAATATTGACTCCCATTTTTTTTCTGGTCTTTTAAATTATACCATACACACACACACACACACACAAATGTCAAAGAAATTCTAAAAATCTTCAAATTAAATGTTAAGTTTCACTGCTCAGATTTTGTATTTAAATTAAATAACGGATATTTTGATAAAAAATCATTAAACATAAGAAAATGGACTTTGCATAAAAGAAAAGAAATTTAAAGTTTTCACTTATTTGGTTCCCCCTCCCCCATTAATTTAGATTTTATTTTAATCTTTGAGTTTTTAATTTTTAAAGCCTTATCAAAAGTAATAAAATGGTGATGTTTTGTTGGCATCTTGATTTTTAATTAAAAATGTTTACTTCTTCAGATACTTCCTTGCATTGTTTCAATTTATGTATTTAAGATATGGATAAGTTTTTCAACTGAAAGTTATTTTTGCTTGTGATCATTTATTTGCAACTGTTCAGAATAAAATGACTAGTTTATTTGTGAGTAAATTTTAAGATTCTCACTTGTATCGATTTTTTTCTGTCAATTTATGTAGCTGTAATTATTAATCATCTATTAATAGTATTCTTTCAAGTAACCTAATGTAAAAAATTAATACTATATGAAATAATGTTGTCAGGTTGGAACAGAAACCTTCTTTTAAAGGATGTTATTTCCACACGATTCTATAAATTTCCATAGCAATTGATTTATAAAGGACTCGTTTACCTATAAAAATTTAGTTTTAATTAGTATTTTGTAATATTTTGTATTTTAAATTGGTGGCCTTTAGATAAAATTTCTTTTAAAATTAAAAAAATTTAAACAGTAATTTTAATTACTGTTTAACACACTTTAAATCTCAAATCTTTGTACCAATTTATAACTGCATAAAAAAATGGGCATTTTTCTATTCACAGAATATATATTGTATGTTTTTAAAACTTATTTGGATGACAATAACTTTTTAGTTGGTTTATTTTTTAGTTTTGAAATATTTCTGTACTTAGAGGAATTTAATATAATATCAAATAAACTGATCCACATTTGTTTTATATTTAATGTGTACTTTAAAGTATTGAATATGTTATCAAAAAGTATTAATACAGATGTTGTAAAGTGTACATGTAGAACCATTCAAGTAATCATTTAAATGAAATGCGAAATTTTTCTTAATGTATAATATAGCTTTAATGTAACTAATTATAAAATTTTAATAGAATTGGCATTTTGCATTATTCAGTGATGTTTCTTTTTTAATGTTATTCATGCCTGTTTCACATCAGCTTCATTTATCATGTTGCTCCGGTGTTATAAAGTGTCTTAAATCATTTAACAAAATGTCTATTTTTTAATTAGTACTTTCACACACACAAAGGGTTGTTCAATAAATAATTGAATTTTGTTTGTGTTTGTCTCCTTCTGTAGTTTTTTTTACGTATTTTTTCAGATGGATAACGATATTTTGCTTGAATTTTATGAGGATCTTGAATATTACATTTTTCACTGTATATAGTGCAAAATCAGATGCCAAGAAAGTGAATTACAATAGCTGAAAATAATCTGAAATTTGTTGAGCTGTTACAACTTTTTTGTACATGCCTTGTTCTTTTTCCAGATTTAAAATATTACAGCTTCATTGTGTTCGTTTTGATTAGTTTGTAAATAGGAGGGAGAGCATGTTTTCGAAAAGTGTGTGTATGAATCAAATCTGCCACAACTAAAAATGTTGGTACTTTTTTCAGATTTCAAACGGCTTCTTGCAATCCCAAGTGACTTAACATTAACTTTTGACAACTTAATCTGCCTTTGAATGCATGTTTATATAAACACAGAACATCAATGAGGCTGAAGTTTGCACACTGGAATAAGAAATCAATAATCTTGTGCAATATAACTCTTTGAACTAAGTTGCTAAATACTGCAAATAGCTTCATTAGCTTTTAAATTGCTTTTTGGGGGGTTGGGAGATTAATGCATCCAATTTTGCTAGTTATGTTCACTGTCTTTATTTTTTAAATTTGCTCTTGAAATGTGGCATCTTTTATCTGTACTAATGCATCATTATCCTCAATGCATTAGGACTGAATTGTATGTGATAAACAGCTGCCATACATCACTCTCAAAAGACTTGAGACAATTTTTATTTGAGATACATAAGTGTTATCGCCCCATCTTAATTTTTTATCCATCATACCAATGAAATTAGAGTTATTCTACTAATTTTTTCACCAGGTACTTTTTCTGGATATTTCATTTTGTAAATTGAATGAGTTTAGCATTAAATTATGAAGGAATGAGTTTTATTCTTGGTTATTCTGTGAAATTAGTGTCATTTAAATAAGTGATTTTGATAACTTCATAAGAAATCAGAAAAATGTAAACGAAAGCAGAGTGAAATTTTTATAGGAAAAGGTATATCAGCATTTTCACTCACTTAATCTTTAAATATATACAGCAGAAAGATTGTTTTGGAACCATCAAGATCTGTGGTCTTTAAAGTGTTCCTCCAGTCAAAAAATTTTTTTAAATGTTTGGCGTTTGTATAACTGAGTATCCAAACCCATGTTTTCCAACATCCCACAGGGGGATTTTTAAGAGCAGTATTGGACAGCCTTAAAGTAATTTACTGCATTTTTTACTTTGCATGTGAGTATTCTTGAGCCATTACAAGAGAGATTCACTGTGGCAAAGATTAGCGTCACAATAAAAGGTTTTATAAAGCACATTAGTGTTTTGTCATTTAAGGATGAATATGGGGTAAAATGACTCTTTTTTGGAGAAAAATACTTTTTTCGATAAAAGTAGTGGGAAAACTTGTGGCAGTGTTTTAAAGTTTTTATTAACTTCAGTTTTAGAACATCTTTATGTAGGTTAACCAAATTAAGTTTGTGTATTTTAACTTGAATTCACCATAATCTTCCAAAAAAACATTTTCAATTAGCATAGTTATTCAGAGAAAACTTAATGAGGGAAAGAAATTTCTTCAGTCACTTATAACTGCTGATAGCAGTTCATTAAAAGTACGAAATGTTAATGAGTTTTAGAGTACATTCATTATTTACTACTAGCTGCTTGGCCTGGCGTTGGACGACCTTTCACGAATGCTTTGCTTTTTTTACCACTTCCTGTTGATTTCCTTTTTCTAATCCTCTTCCCCTGCCTCCCCCCATGAAAAGTGGGAACATTATTTGCATTTATATTCCTAAAATAAACTAAAGACCATGATGAATTTGTCTTCTGAAATAGAATTTGTCAATGAGAAAAGTGACACAGATATCTAATCAAAGGTACAAGAAAATTTATTCATATTGATGACATTTTCCAAAAAATTCTTTTGGTTATTTCGCCCATAATTAAATTTTGACTAAAAAGAATGGACCAAAGAGAGGGGGGAAGAAATTTAAGGAATTTGTAAGGGGACCTCTCTTCCCCCTGAAATGCCAAAAATTAAAATTATAAAACCATTTGCCTGTGCAATCATTTAATACAGTTTCCAAAGTGAGGGGCGAAGACAGTATTTCATGTGTCACTCCACAGTGGGCAAAAGTGTGTACCCTAAACTATTATAATGGTAGATAAGGTATATACTTGTATTGCAATAAGAATTTATGGACAGTTTATAGTTTGCCTACAATTTTAAGGGTTCCAGTGCAACTTATACTTTTAGAAAAAATGCAAAATATTAATTTTTGAAAGGAATTACACCGTTCCCTTGCTAAATAAACGGTCTGTCTGTTTCCGGAATTATGTGTCTAATTCTTGTACGGAAAATAGAATTGCAGTTTTAAAAATGCCCTCTTTCAGGGCCTCTGCACTGGGGTAGAACAATCATGCTCTTGGACGTTTTAAATTCATATCTTTTTGCAGTTTCGAAATTTAAATGGTCAAAATAGATTCCTCTGAACATTTTCTTCTGCCCTTTGGTACCTTCGTTATGCTTCTACTTTCAGTACGTGAAAAGATTACCTCAATGCCGTGACAGATTGCAGTACCGTACAGACGTACATTACATGCGCTTGGTCTCTATCTGCTTCAGCCCTAGTGTCTCTCCTATAGCATTTTTCAGTGCTGAAAAGATAGCTAATTGACTTATCTTTCTTCATTTGCCTTTTTTATGGATACGACTCATGACAAGCACTCGGAAGTGGACTCGACTCTCCCCTGTAGGCTTGTAACACATAGCGACTCCACATGGCAAAGATTCCAGGAAACTCAATCCACAATAGAAATATTTACAATTCTTAAACGAGGACAGAGGAAGCCAATGCCCTACGCCTCAAGAAAATACGTGAGGACGACAGATTTCTCGAGACAACTGATGCGTTGATCAGCTCATCAAAAGTGTGTTTGGCACTCTGCGGTGCTATACACATTGCATCAAATAAGTTTTTAGACTGGGTCTGTAAAAACAAATGAAAACAAGATTTTAGTTTTGGGTTTTTTATACCAATACTTTGGTTACAGCGATTTATTAATGAATTGAACGTTTGTTGTATATCACTTTGCGGAATGGCCTGAAAAGCATGCGTCAAAGCTACTTGTAGGGTCGAAATATTCTCTAAATAACACCTTTTTAACTTTAAATTTTGGAACTAAGGAGTAGTCACAGGGTGCTAAGTCAGGTGAATCCAGAGGATGGTTCAACTTACAGACATTAATTTTTGCCAAAAATCGCGACGAAAAATATGGTAGGTGTTACTGAGTTCATTATCGTGCAACGAACACCAACTGCTTTCAGTCTAGTATTCTAGAAGAAAGCGACGAATTTAGGTCATTAAACGCTTTAAAACAGCTAAGTAGTACTTTCCTGTAACTCTGTCCAGTTGGAACAATTTTTTTATGGCTTACTATGTAAGAATGCAATGAGCATTGTTTTGATTTTGGATGGAACTTTTCTTTATTTTTTAGCTTGTGGTGAATTTTGTGTACCTTATTCCAGAATCCTATTGGAAACACCAGGATTCATTAGCTGTTAAATTGAACTTCAAGAAGTTTAGATCGTTTTCAGCGGCAATGTGCACTTCTCATTGCTTTTTGTTCAGGGGTTAAAGTGTATGGAACAAATTTAGCACACACATTTTGCCCAAATCTTCATGCAGGATGGTTCGAATAGTTTCTTTGTTGATGTTTAGACAGTCTTCCATAAAAAAAAAAACATTTAAACAACTGTCACCGTCAACTTGTTTCATGAGTTTGTACGTTTCCGAAGCACTTTGACCAAGTTATGCGTTACAGCTCTTTTTTCCGTCGTAAAAAATCCACATGAAAAAAATTACTTCCTGCAATGAACGTTCGTCTTCTCTCTGGCACTTAACTCAATGCGCACAACTTGTTGGCAGTGTGTCAACAGACCATGGACCTCGTGATGCCATAAAAACCTGCTCTCTTTAAAACTTATTTGACGCCCAATTGACTGAACACCTTCCCCTCCTTACTTCTCCTACTAATGTTAAAGAAGATCAAAAAAGAAAAATAATGATAAGGAATCCCTCAACAGAGAAGTATCTTATATTCTCAAGATCTAGAAACCACCAATAAATTTCAAATAATAACGAAATCGCAGGATCTTCCAGTGCACAACCTGATAATACTAACCTATCAACACTTCCTAATAAAAATACTCCATTCGCAAAGAATTTGCCACCACCTATCATGCTTAAAATAACTACCAACTTTCCCTCCCTCAGTTCTCAGCTAGTTCATTAAGCTCTATACTAATAACGACGAATACCGTGCTTTAACCCACCTTCTAGTTAATAATAAAACGGAAAGACCCATTAAAGGACCAACCATATAAAAAACGACTTGATTGAATTCGGCTTTTCCGATGACAAAATTTCGTAGTTGATAGAAAGGCGCGTACCAAACAACCGCTAGTATTTTTTCTAGTTTTCCTTCCCAGAAATATAGAAAATTAAATAAGTTTTGAATTAAATTTTCTTTGATTCATGAGTGTTCGCTACGACGGTAATGAAGTGACCATGTTATTCCTGCAACTGGTTTCACCGCTCCGCAGAAAACTCCGCATTGTCTTAAATGCAGAGAAGCCCATCAGACTAGAGGATGTTTGATAAAACGCGTTAAACAAAGTCTTCTGTATCAACCGCCAACTACGGAAAATTTCCCCAAACCAAGAAAAGGCGCAACAACTGACAAAAATGCCTACAGTAACTTAAAAGCATAGTTAAACCTATTATAACCTACGCCCAAGCCGCTACTAATGTTAGCAAAAATAATTCGAACTCAAATTTCTAGCGCCAGGTGCTGCCACAAAAAATTGGGCTTCCTGCGACTGTAACCAAACTCAGGACAGTAAAAAACGTTCCCTTCTGTAATCTAACTCAATAGTGATATAAATTTTAATCCTACAATAATCATTCAGACCCTACAACAAACGATTCAAGCCCTTACCATATTAAGTCAACAAATTAACACAGTATGCCTATCAACAATCCTCTACAAGTTAAGAGTACGCCCTAGTAGAGGTAGTCCTTAATGAAAATGAGTAAAAATCACACACCCAAATGGCCTGTGTTCATGGAACGTAAACGGCGTTAGAAAAATTATGGAATGAAATATCTTCGTGCAGAAATACTCCCCCAATTTATTACAAACTCAACACGTCTGAGACCACAACAAAATGTTAAACTTCCCAATTGCACCTGCTACCGCAATGATAGAACTATGCTCTTACAGTGGAGTTCTAATTTTTACTAAAAGTTAAGTGTTAAAAAGATCCAATAATTATCACCCTAGTTTTAATCCTATCTCCATTGTCTCAAAATATGTTCCTCCTAGTTCTGATGATCATGCGCTTAACGTAGACATCAAAAATCTCATTCAGATCGGCAAATTGTTTGGTCTTAGGCGATTTTAACGCCATACATAGTACTTGAAATTGCTTTTATAACTTTAGCCACTGCAAACTAACCAAAATCTTTTATCGCTTTCCTGGATTCTCACTCGTTTTGGTTATAATTCTTCTATAATGTGCAATAGACTCATTCGAAATTTTCAGTATCCTTATTCCATTAAATCCTGATCTCTCCTCCGATCATAATCCAGTACTCTTAGATTTTACTTTTTTCCATTTTTATGCACAGCGATAACTCTAGATCACAAACTTTTTCGACTCATGAAACCCTTTGAATTATAAAATGCTTAACTAAAGCAGCGTAAGTATTATTTTCAGCACAAATAAAAAAAGTCGAAATACTGCAGGATTGATGAAATAGCTGAGAAATCAGTAGAATTAAGCAACATTTCTAGCCTACTCTAGTAATTGATGAGAGCACAAATATTCGAAATATTGCTCAGCAGGCCGTTTTTATTCGCGGTTGTGCAATGTTAATTTAAAAATGGAAATTATTCCTATGCATAATATAACACTGGAGCTGATATTTTTCATACAATTATGGAACTTTTGAAGAAGTATAAGTTACCTTTGGAAAAGTTGATTTTTCTTGTAACTAAAATGATTTACCTACCATGATCGGTATTACTAAAGTTATTTCAAGATTTAAAAAAAAGAACAGCGTGGGGTAATAAGCTTCAACAGCGAGTACTGTGCCTCAGTTTTACGTATCGGACATGTTTTATAAATAGTCACCTGAAATGTGTGTAAATTATATTCGACAATATATATAGACTTAATCATCTTCAGTTGGTCTCATTTCTAGAAGATAAAATGTACCATATTATGCGGTACTTCGATGGCTTTCGACTCATAAAATGTTACAACTATTCTTCAAATTGCTGGACGAAATGATTTTCTTGAAAACAAAATATTTTAATCAAAAGATGAACTATAAAGAATTGGGTTTTCTCAGTTGATGTTGCAGATCATCTTAATCAACTTCAACTTATCCTTCAAGGCAAAAATCATGTTTTTGCAACGCTATTTGATAATGCCAACGCTTTCAAATAAAAATATTACATTGGTGAAAATGAAGAGAAAAAGAAATATTGTCTAACACTGTGTCAATATCTAATAATAAATTAACCTAAATGAAAATTTACTGAATCCAATTGTTATAAATGTAATTTCATCGAAGATTTTTCTAATTTTAAATTTAAATTTCTCTTTTCTTACTTTACCTCTACCTATCGATAGTTAAATTGTTTACTAATGGAATTAATAAAAAATAATTGGAATTCTTTGCTGAAGCCAAAAGGTATAGATGTCGGAATTTCAGATTTTTATACGTATTTATATGTAGATCGGTTTCCTAAAATGTCATCGTTTGGTACTCGTATAGGCTATGTTCAGAAGCACTTATTTTTGTGAGAAACTATTTTCTTTCATGAAAAATAACAAAAACTCAGAAAAATCGAGATTACCCTTCCCGATCGACGTTTATCAATTTTAAAAATTACATCAACTCTCAATATATTCAACCAAATCTTGATACTTAGTGAAAAAAGTAATATTAAACTATGTTTCTTATAACTTTTATTTTTTTCCCTGTAAAAAATATATAATATTTATTGCTGAAGTGTAAAAAACATGAAATGTAAAACGACTATCTATGTATGATATGCAATACATTTAGCCTGACATTGAATTTAATAAATGCATTATATATAGCCATTCTATAAAAATTACATTATCTACATTTAAATTTTTTGAACGTTGAAAATATTCAACTTAATATAAAATCGATCGGGAGCTGGGGCGTCAAAAATCAACTTTTCTAGCCAAAGGTCGATGAGCAAGGAAAGGAACCGGTTTATAGTAACCCTATACGACATGATTCTCCTCTGGGTAGAACTCCGACACTGTATTCCCCCTTTTTTTTGGAACGTTGATGTCTTCTAGAGTAATTTCTCACATTTATGGACTTTATCTCAAAATCAGATGGAAAAAAAAACCTTGTCAACTAAATTAAATTTAAAGGTGGTTTTTTTTTATCAAGTAATTATTTAAATGTGAAGGCAAACTACATAATATTTACAAATACGAGACATAATATCAAATTATACAGTTTTTTAATTTTTTTCCGGTATTAAGGAAAATAATTATGAAAAAAAATCACATTTTAGTAAAATCAATTCAGAATGTGTAGTCAACATTAAGGCTGGGTGGCGTAGTTGGTTTGTCGCTGGCCTTCTGTACCTAAGGTTGCGGTTTCGACCCCATCCCAAGTCGATGGATTTTCAGGGTACAAAAAAGTGTCCGTTTGGCTTGGATGCTCTCGGGAAAATTAAACTCCTAAGTACAAATTTCTCATCGACAGAGCTCAGGTGCCTCCCTCTGGGGAAGAAACTGGACGTCGAAATGACTTGCAGTAATTGGTGCCGCACTAAAAAGTGACACCAGCTCCTGGGGAATGTCTGCAAAGACCAATACGCAGCCCATTAGAGAGTAGAGAGACAGAACTTAATCTAGAAATCTCATATATTTTACTATCCTAAATCTATTGTTTTATCTCTGTATCATTACCTTAATTTCTAAAGGACTCATATTTTTCGAAATAACGTTATGCTTTACTGAATTTTCCTCAGAACTGATTTATTATAAGCAACATAGATTATTTCATACTGAGTTCTTTTAAATATAATAGTTACAAGATACAATTTGGAAGGGAATATATATACTTACAGTACAGTATTTTATGTACTTGACATTTTTCATTACTTTTCTCAATTCCTTCTATTAATTCACTCTTCCTATATATATCTTGTATAAATTTTCAATCGTTAATAAAGTACATTTTATTCATCCACTTAAGTTCAAATATATTTTTAACTTGTTGTGGATGACGCTTGATGTTAATACAGTTTCTTCAGATAATTCATTACTTAAATTTTATTTTTTAAATTTAATCTGAAGCCCAGTGGCTGAGGGGTTAGTGCATCGCGCTTCCACACCACAGGTCCGAGGTTCAAACCCCGGGCTGGGCAAGGTTGACTCAGCCTTTCATCCCTTGAATGGGTCGATAAAATGAGTACCAAGCTTGTTTGGGAACTTAACACTGGGGTTTTCGCGTCAGACTGACCACCTGAACGGAAGCTCTGCTCATGCACCTCAGGGCCGAAGGTCACGTCTACTGAGTTGGGCACACAGTAGGTCTTATCACTCATGGGATGCGGCGCCACTGAGTTAAGTTAAATTTAATCTGTTATTTCTATCGTAGTTAGAACTACTTACAACAGATGGCTCCTGTACGTTTTTCTTGGCTTCAAATACATTTTTTTTTAACTTGTAGTGGATGACATTTGATGTTTGTACAATTTTTCAAGTATTAATTCATTAATTAAATTTAATAAACGGAAAAAAAATTCTTTGTTGACCTAAGTTGGAATTGACTTTTTTTAAAAAAATTTTTATATTACTTGTTTATTTAAAGTTTTTCGAAAAAATAGCAATTTATACTCAAAAAATGTTGATATTGCATAAGTTAGTGAATATATTATAAGAAAATTCAGTTCTGCTCCAGGTAATAAAATCTCTCAAGTAAATGTGTTGAAAATAAATCTCGAAAATTTTCCACGTATAATAAATCTAGAATTCTTAACAACCGAAACCTCACGACTCTGAGAAAAAAAAAACTGTATTCCTGGACTGTAAATTAAAATCTTATCTGTGCACCACACGGCTGAATTGGAAATCGATCAATCATTCAGATATTTATCTTAAATTAATAATTCCATAATTATCTTCACATGCATAATACTGAGTTTTCAGGAATTAAACTATTTTAAGAATTTGTACAAAAAGAAAATAATTAAATCATTGATAATCAAACACTTACTTAAGAGGAATGGCCATATTTTCAAAAACTACCTTTATCCAACAGATGATGTTGTTTGCAACTCGGATGACGTCAAAGCGATAAAGTTTGTAAAAAGATAACCCGTCGTTACTATAGCAACGGGGTGTGGTTAAGAAATGATTGACAGATATAGTCGGTTTCAGAACGCATGCGCAGTTGCAGTAAAATAAACAAACTATTCAACTTTTAGAATTGCCGTGGAAATGGGTGCGCAGTCTTTTTTTTTTTTTTTTTCCTAAATCCGTGCAAATATTTTGTGATATCTACAAGTGAATGAACAAGTACGTTTATATTTTCTTGGGTATCATAAACATTGCTCATAGGGTTAAGAATAAAGATGGAATATTTGTCTTAGCGTATTTAATTAATTTTTTTTTTGATAGGTATGCAATAAATTTCTTTCTGCTCATATCTTAGATACAAATTGTATTTGAAATTGCTATGTAAGAATACTCATCAGGAAATAATCATTTTCAATTTGAGTCTTTCACAAGAAAATGTTACTTTTCTAAGAAAATAACCTAGAGCAATTTTTTCACAAATAGTTTGTATAATTCTGTTTTCAAACACATCTATTTCTTGTTTTACAAATTAATGTTATTATTTCCGATACGCATGAAAATATGACAAAAATTTCACTAAATTACAGTCGTCACTAAACCTGGAAAAAAGTTCGTTATTTGGAAAATTTCGTGAAATGATTTATCTTTCAATATAGTTTAAAAACTACTTAAAACAAATTTTGAATTCACATAACTATACATTATTATAAAATTAATTGTGTTCACACACCTTTTTTGTAAATATCTATCTATTTTACATATCTTACCTATCAAAAAGAATTCGGCTAGGAAAACAGGGAAAAAAAACAACTTTGTCAAGAAATACTCAGTATTTCCAACTTTAAAAAATTACTTTTGTATTATGACTAACGAAAATTTTTTAATAACATTTTCCAATTTTAAGCCTACAAGTAATTTTAAACATGCATATTTTAGGACCAGTAATTTTAAGAATGCGCGTGTCCTTCAATTTAACAACTGGTTAAGTCTATTAATTTTGTTTTGAGTTTTTTCGTTTTTTTTTTTTTTTTAATGTTTTCTCTCATTCCACGCATCTTTGCAGTGCACGAAATACCTCATCAGGCGTATTTTTTTTTCACACAATTCAAGTCTAATGGTTTCAAATGATTTTACTTGTTCATTACATCACATGTAGGTCCAGAAATATTTCAAAAACAGAGAGAAAAAAAATCGAATCCCAAGAGAGAAAGTTCGATAAATGGAAAATGCATTTAGCTATTTATAGGTTATTTGACGAAGAAAATCATAAAATGTTCTTGGTTCTAGGAAAAAGTTCGCAAGACAGAGGTTCGCAAAATGGAGGGCCGACTATATTATATTCATCGAATTAATTTCCAAATTAAGCTTCCTTTTTTATTACACTTCTTTAAATTGGTATGGAATTGAAAACCTGTTTCCTTGTTGAATTTTAATAAATGTTCTTATAGATAATCCGAGAAAAAGCATGAATATTGTTAAATTTGGAAACCTGGAAGAAATATGAACATTTTTAAAATATAAACTTAAATGTTTTAAAAAACTAGCTAGAGTTCTCAGATCTAAATTTATATAAAACTTTTATAGAACAGATATATATATAAGTATCTTCAAAAAATTTCAAAATTATCTTGAACAGAAAAAAAAAATTATTGAATAGAAAACCCTTTCATATCTTCCAAAATGGAAATCTGAGAAAAACATAAAATTTGTAAAGGCATAAAACAGAAACTAATAATGTCTGTAAATCTCTAATTTTTTAATGCGTATTTTTCGAACTGAAGAAGGTTGTAAAATAGCTTGTAATTTTCTATGAGACAAAAATCGTTTTAACCTATAATTATATCATATAGGCGTGCTAATTTGATATCGGAGGTAGTAGCGCCAAGCTGTTGTTTATGTTCGCCAAGATGGGCGATAATATTACAATATGGTTACCTTAATATTTTCATCGTCTGTCGATGTGGTTGCCATGGGGATAACGTATATTAGAAATAACTTATTCGTTTTTTCCCGCTATAACCCTTTAATTTCAGACGATATCTTTAAAAACTTAACCATTTTCAATTTAATTTTTCTATTTGCGTCTTCTGTTTAATTATGGGCTACTTTCGAATATGGATATTTCTAAAATGAGTGAGTTCTAGAATATTTTTTTCTTAAAAGAATAAGTGTTGTGCTTTTAATTATCGCTATAAATAATTTATTTTCGTTTTTAAAATGTTTTTTTTACGTTCTTTGTTCGATGAAATTCTTTGAAGTAACTTACAGTGCAAGTTTCATATTGCACGCTTTCACTACTTTGTAATTGATTTTCTAAATTAATTTTAACATACATTATGTAATTATTTTATTCGTAATGAAAAAAAAAATGCAATTATTACTATGTGTAATAATCATATAATATTCGTTACTTATAATTGTTTCTTTTAGCATTTATTTATAAATATTACTACATACTTTGTTATTTATTTATAATTAATATTGTTACTTATTTATAATTATTATTATTTAATTATAATTATTATCTTATTCATTTATAACTCCTTTTGTTGTTTATTTATAGCTATTCTTATGTTATTTATTTATAGTTCTGTATTACGAGTTCTCTTATGCATTATTTTTATTTTTTTACAATTCGACGATTATTCTTTTTAATAATTACTATTTAATTATATTATGATTATTGTTTCTAATAACCGTTATATAATCGTACTATATGAATATTACATAAAATTACGATAAAATAATATGAGCTTATTATATGCTGCTTATAATACTATTATTAGTACATGTTACTTTTTATTACATATTAATCATTATTTATTGATTGATCTTGGTTATTCTCAATCTCTTCCTATATCCTTTATTTGAAATACATTTAAATGTATTTCAAAACATTTCTTTAAAATTGTGTATCATTAAACTACCGCTAGGCCGCCATATTGGATTTCAGTCCAGCAGCAAGAAACGCTGCTTGGTGTGATCCTTATCACGCCAAGCAGCACTTGGAGCTATTACCCCCGTTATCAAATTAGTTCCCATATAGGAGCTAATCTCTCTGACTGCAATGTAATGGTATTAATAAAATAAATTATTATTATTGTTGTTACTAAAATTAATAACTATATGAATCAAAACTTGAATTTTACTTTACATATGCAGCATAGAATAAGTCTAATTGCCATACATCACTTTGACACTATTGGTACTGCAATTCATGGTTAGCTGTTCTGTGATAAAGGTTTAATTTTTTTGATAAGAATGTAGTTATCTTTTTATAGATCATGTCTAAGAAAAAGGATTTAAATTAATTATTTATAAAGTTTCATTTTTAAAATTGGTCTTTTAAATAAAATAACGTGTAGTATATACATACATATACATTACATACGTTCAATAAAAGTATATTAATCACTTGAATTAATGAAATTATATACTGATGTATAAAATAACACTTTGTACACCAGATACTTTTTTTGTCTTCAGTTTGTCGTTTAAAATGGAATTCTTAGTACACAGTTTTGTTGTATTTTCATATGAATACCAGAAATAATAACATTAATTTATAAAATAAGAAATGGAAATGTGGTTAAAAAAGATTATAACAATTTATGAAAAAGTGCTCTAATGACCATTTTCACAGAAAAATGACGTTTTCTTTTAAAAGACTCGTATCGAAGCTTATGTTCTCGATGAGTGTTTCTTATAAGGCAATTCAGAAATTCAAATTTAAGTACAATTTGTTTCTACCATCTACATTTTCTTAAACAGGATACCACATAATGTAGCCTATTTTCTGTGTTACTACATTAAATGAAACTGTTATTTGGTTATGAAACACACACATACGTAAAAATTAAACAATATGTTTGAAATGAATTAGGAAAGGAGCTTATAATTTTCTTTAAGACCAAAATCGTTTTAACCTCCAATTATATTATATAGAAGCTAATCTCTCATTGTTATAGAATGACATTATAACATCAAATTATTATTATTGTTACTAAAATTAATAACAGTATGCGACTTAAAACTTGAATTTTCATTTACATGTACAACACAGAATATGTCAGGTGTATTGTTATGCGACACTTTTATCAACGATGTAATTCAGAATTCGAGGAATACGTAATTATTCGAATCTCGGCGTACACATGAACAATGAATAGTGAGTGAGTGAATATTAACGTCGCACTGTACAGCTACACGAGGGCTTTTGGCGCGGACCACGTAATTTTGAACCATGGTCAAGTGACTTGGAAGACACCTGAGCTGACACCCCCTCTCTCCTAACTACCTCACCACACCAACGGGAGGTCGTTTGAGCTCTCGACAAATATAACGTACATCGCTCTCATACACAGCGGGTCTTTAGTGGTACTGGGCTCAAACTCGTGACAAGGCCAGCCAACGATCCAATACCTTAACCACTCGACTACCACATGTCTATGTTCAAACCTCCTCCAGTGGGTGTGGTGTGGAAGTTAGTAGAGGGGGTAGCTCAGGTGTCGTCCTCGTCACTTGATTATGGTTCATAATTAGGAGATCGGTTTCCAAAAGTCCTCGATTAACGAAAAAGTACGACGTTAATTATTTCCCCACTCAGCCCTTATTAAAAGTTGTATTTTTATGTTATTAATAATTGTGCAAAATTTTTATTAATTGTGCGGTTATTGAAAAAGATATTTAATTAACATAGTAACTCTTATATAAATCAATTCAAATGATTGGAATCAAAAAATATGAAGTAACCGAAACTGATTGTTTGGGATAACAATAAATAAATAAAATTGCTTTGCTCCCATAAAAATAATTTTTCTAACAGGCTTCAGTAACAAAAGTATGAGTTAAAAGCCATTTCCTTGAAAGAACCAATTATTCTCACAAATTTCTCTCTTTATCAGGCCCACTTTTCCGCTTAGGCGAGCTAAGCACATGCCTAGGGTGCAAGAGATTTGAGGGCGCAAAAAATTGGAGGGTGAAAAAAAGAGAAAAAATTAAAATTTTAGAGAAAGTACAACACCTAGTATTTATTAACAAGGCAATTATTCTCTTTCGTTTTTATACCTAAATTATCAAATCTTCATTTCGCTATCGGTGAAATTATTATGTAAATCGCTTGGCTTTTCTTCCTCAAATCATATTTTGTTTCATGTTTACTGTTATTAAGTTGTGTTCTCAAAACTCGAAATAAAATCTTTATCGCTGCGTCTCTCAAACTGTAGGGCACCCTCCCCCCAGGCGGGTGTGATAACCCTACCTTGGGGGGGGGGTGAGCATATTGCGAAAAATTCGAAAATTAAAGATTTAAAATAATTATCAATTTAATAAAATAATTTACAATTTAAAATAATTGTAAAGTGTGTGTGTGAAATACATTCTTGAATAAGAAACAAATGAAGTACACATTCACACACTGATGTAATACACACTACTTATAAATGTATCAAAACTGCATAAAGTATTTAATAATTAATTTATCAATATTCAATTAAAAACAAGTTTAGTAATTACTAGTGACTCCCCTGGGCTTGTCATATACAAAACAATGTTTATCTTGATAATTAGAGTACGGTTTATAGTTAAAGTCGTATTGTATTGTGGTTTTACCATCAAAGTACATTATAATTGCATTCAATACATTGTATGAAGGGGGTCTGAGATGAAAATTATGACTGGAAATTGGATCGCAAATATTGAAAGTTTGAGAAGCACTGCTTTATCGAAATCTACAACACTCTTTTGTGACCGTGGTAGCCGAGTGGTATAGGTATCGGATCGTGGCTGGCTTTGTCCTGAGTTCGAGCCCAGTACCACTAAAGACCAGCTGTGTAAGGCAGCGATGGACGCTAAATCTGTCGAGAGCTGAAACGTCCTCCCGTTGGTGTGGTGGGGTCATTAAAAGAGGGGAGTGTGCCAGCTCAGGTGTCGTCCACGTTACTTGACCATGGTTCAAAATTACTAGGTTTGTGATCAATAGCCCTCTTGTTGCTTTGTAGAGCAACTTTAAACATCAAATGACAATTCCGGGGTTTTTCACCCACTAAGAAAGTATACACACCACGATAGTGGTCTTCAAACTGTGTTCCACGAAACCCTGGAGTTCCACGATACATGCACAGGGGTTCCACGAGTCACAATAAATAAATCGAAAAAAAAAATTATAAATGTGTATGCAAAATGGATTCACGTTCTCTATATGAAGTTTGCATCCCCACAAGAATTTAAAGCTCACTCCTGTCATTAAGAAACTGAAAATCTTATTTCAACATAATAACTTTATTTTGCAATACTTTTTAAACTTTTATTATAATATAATAAAAGATATTAAAATGTGTTTTATTTTTTTATATTACCTAATAGATTGTAAAAATTTTATTGTTTACACTCCCGGGTTCCACGAGATAATTGTATACTCGTTAGTACTATGTCTTGCAAAACTAAAGTTTTCCAATGTGGAAAGTGCACTTTTTGACATTTGTTGGGAAAACACCTACAATAAGGGAGAGGTAACGACTTATCGACCTTTCAACAGATTTGGTCCAAACTTTAAATTTAAACAAGAAAAGCTCCTAAATCTTTTGTTGCAAATTCATATAAAATACTCAGTATTCCTCTAAACATTTTAATCCCATTCAGAACAATGTGTACAAGTGAAAAATATTTCTTGGCATAAGTGGCTACAAAAACAAAGTATAGGAATAAATTAAGCTCAGAATATGTAATGCGATTACAGTTAATTTCAATGGGCTTAGACTTCGACGGTTTGTGTGAAAAAATCAAGTACATATTCTAGTTACTAAACATAATGAGTGGGTGGGTGAAACCTGGATCACAGATTAATATTATTAATTAATAAATTATATTAAAAGTAGATTAAATTTTTAATAATCGATGCAATACTTTTTTTAATTGCCTTTACAAAAAAGTGTGTGTGGAATAGGGTTCGACAAAAATACTTTCTAGTTTTAGGGGCTTCACAAAAAGACCTTCTAGTTCTAGGGGCTTTACAAAAAGACCTAGTTCTAGGGCAGTGGTGGCCAACCCGTGGCACGGTGCAGTTGTAACGGGGGCACGCAAAGACATACTGAAAAATTAAAAGAAATTGAATGCATAATAATAAATAATTTTCTACAATTTTATTGAAGTGGGGTTGTCTCAGACAAAAATCTCAATATATGTTTGTGGGAATAAACGTATTCTGCTATGAACATAATATAAATATTATTCATACAGCTAGCTGATGTGCACCTATAATAACAATTTTGTTAGCAGCTGCAAAAGTTAATCCTAATATAGATGACTTGGTTAAAAAAAAAAAAAATTCAAAAGCCACATTAAGTAAATACTAACTGTTTAATAATTATTTAAAATTAAATGTTTCAAATTACTCGTTTTTATTTTGTACCTAACTTAACTGAATTGAACCTGTAAAAAGTTTATTAACAATGAAACCTAAATTTGCCCTTCATCTTATTTTTAAATTTCTTGCATTAAAAAAAAATGTGCTATTTGAGTAAAAATTCCATAATAAGCCTATAAGTATTTTTTTTTTTTTTG
>BMAV01021115.1:419848-479151 GCA_019973955.1 Trichonephila inaurata madagascariensis | reverse complement strand
TATTTTTTTTTTTTTTCTTTTCTATATTTGTTTGGTGGAAATGTTGAAAACGGCACTCGTAATTATTTTTTATCAAATCGTGGTACTCTTCTCGAAAAAGTTGGCCACCCCTGTTCTTGAAGCTCTGTGAGTAGAAAAAGTTTGAAGACCACTGTTCCCCAGAGTCACCCCACTATCAGTGCTAAAAATAGAGTCCCCCTCTCCCCCCCATAGCTGTCCTGTTCAAACGATTCCCTTTCTACCGGTCATTCTAAAATTTAAGCAAAGACTAACAGTCAGCTGATCTCAAGGTCACTTGACCGTTGCCTTTTCCAAAGGATGTCATGGGGAGTGGTTTCTTGACGTAGTTCTAGGGTTACTTTATTCTTAACCCCCCACCCCCTTTTTCATGAAAAAAGCAGAATTAGTGTTTCTGAAGTGATTAAAGTCATTATTCGTGTAGCAAAATATTCTTTTTCATAAAATATAGTATTACTAATGTGTATTTAAGCAGTTTATGTGGTAATTTTATTCTAAAGTAACGTTTTAAAAATTTTGTACGTAGATTGCATACACATGGCGCCATCTGCAGATTTTGTAATAAAGCTTGCCAAATATGGCGTCAGAAAATTCTGGAAGCAAGGATATATGTATTTTTCGTAATTTTAAAATTTTCTAGACTATTTCTACCTTTCAAGGCGGATTTATATGAGTAATTTACGTTCTGAACAAAAGTTTTACGCCTGAATAATGCGATTTCATTGTGCAAAAGTACCCTAACCATGTCAGTGCATTTGACAGTCCCCCTTAAGTAGCCACTGAAATTTTAAAAAAAAAGAAATGATGGGAAAAAAATACACTTTTACCAAAAGATAATTCTCTTCATTTATCTAAAACTTTCATATTAACTAATGTTCTATATACACAGACTTCAAGAAATAAACTTTTTTGCTCGTTTGATATATACTTCAAAAACATAAGATAATAACATATCAAATTAAATGTAATCATTTCTAAAAATTGTTACCCCTTTTGTAATGGTTTCATTTCCCTTAAAAATATTGTATTAAATGACATTAAGAAATGACAGTAATTTTTAACAGCAAAGAATAATCATAAATAATTTAGAAATTGATAATTTGTGGAAGGTAAAAATCAAACAAACATTTTTTTAATTTTTGTAAACATTCTTCCCACAAATTATCATCAAATTGAAAAAATTCAGAATAAATATTTTCTCTTGACTTTGAGTTATTAATTAAAATTACAAACAGAGAATTTTTATATTATTCACACCTGACACTGTGTTGTATAATTATAGGTGTGAGTTCTTTTTATGGAAATGATACCATTGTTATTCGCGATAGTCATACAATTTAAAAAAAGTAGTTTTGATTCTATACTGTCAACCATTCTTGCGCAAAACTATATAATAAATAACTACTAAATTAATAAAGAACTAAAATAACTAAGAGCCATACCACCTAAGTGTACCAAGAACTATAAATAAATGATAGGATCCAACCTAAATAAACATGCCAGCTAACACTAGTCGAAGTAGGTAATTACCTAATTAGAAAAATAAATTAGAATAAAACAAAAATTATATTAAAGAGTTGTTAAGATTATATATTTCCTAACAAATAGATATTCTAAAATAATACAAAACATACACTGATATCATATGTTTTTAATTAGATAGAATTAAACCAAAAGAATGCCAACAACTTCCATATGGTAAAAAGTCAGCACGTGCTACTGTTGCCAAAGGAGTCACGTGATCACGCAAATACTCCATTTGACATGCCTGCCGTAGATTAGCATTACACCGGTACCAGGATTGGGTTTAATGTTGTTGCTTACAAAGTAGAACGTATCCTACTTTTTGTTGCCATTTCAGTATTAATTATTTACACACAGTCCTTTATTTGTTTTTATCGGAATAAAATACTTGTATCGTACCAGGGCCGGCTCTAGCAGTTTGGCCGCCCCGGACAAAAATGGAAAATGCCGCCCCTCTTCCTAAAGTAATAAATTATTATTAAAAAAGGTAAATTGGGATCACATATATGTACACACTTATAAAACTTGAATAATTCTTGCGAAATAAACAAAAAATTACACAAGTATTCTTTTTTTTTTTTTTTTTTTACTTTTAATTCTGAAAACTTTTTAATCATTTTTGTAAAATCAGTTTGTTTAGCTAATTCATGTTCGCTAGCCAATATAGCAAAAATATTTAATCTGTCTTGAAGAAGATAGTTGTGGATCCTAAGAAATTGTTTATTAATTTTAATTTTGAAAACTCTTTTCTCCACTTACTACATTTATTAGCAAAGTAAGATTTGGTGCAAATTCTAAAGTTGAAATAAGTTTTAAAGCTTCAGGGCTTTCTTTCTTTTTTTTTTTTTGCCTAACAAAGCCGAAACGCATTGTTTCCTCTACTAGATCAAACGCGTTTATATCCGTTGATTCTCCATCGATCAATATTGTTTATAATTTTTTTTATTTCATTAACTTAAGGAACATCTTTTAAATTATATGTATTGTATAAAAATTTCAAACAATTGCTGTGAGTACTCATTAGATTAAATGCACATTCTAAGGTCTTAACTGCTGGATCAATCGTAATAAATAAATAAATAAAAATGCCTAGAGTTTTAATTTAGGATATTCTACCGGGTCATCTCGTGCTTCCTATTTAAAATTAAAATTTCTTCGTCAAACTCTGGGATGTGACTGTATCATCTCTAAGTTAGCAGGGATATAAGTCTCATCAGCCACTCCTCTTGCATCTCAGATATTTTATAGAAAGTGATATTCTTTTGAAGATCCTTCAAAGAATCTTAAGAATTTTTTGAGTTCCATAGCAAATAATAGACCTTGGACTTTTGTCTGCAATAGCTTACTTAATACACTTATGCAATTTAAGATTTTATACCAAATAATAATGGAGTACATAAACTTGAATTTTTTAAAAGAGTTTATATATAATAATCCGTCATTTCTTTTATAGAGTAGTCAATTTCAGCATTATTATAAACACAAAATAAAGCATCATAAATATTTTCTTAAGGTATCCAACTACGTTTGGATTTTTCAAATGCGTACAAACGAATGCTTTTTTTTAATAGTTAGGGTCAATAAGCACTCATGAAATTGTCTTAAGAATATTATTACAATAAAAAATGACTTAAATGCAATATTTTGGCAAAAAATGAATATAAAATTATTTATTTTCCAAATATTTTCTTCTTTTATGGAAAATGCTTCTGTAATAAAAATATTTTGCCTACATATAGCTCAGACGTCTGTACAGAACCTGAACTAAGATTTTTGAAATATACTAATTAGAGGTGGATTTATCCATCCTTTAATACATCTGAGTGGAGAAATTTTAAAGGAAAAACACTGATAATTATTTCAATTGGTAATAACTCTGAAAATAATGTGAATTTTTCAAAAGCCATCGTTCAGGCCCTCTGGAGAAGTCTTAGCTATATATAAACAAAATATTGTCATTATAGAAGCATTTTTCATAAAAGGACAATGTTTTCAAAAAAGGTAATTCTAAGTTCCTTTTTTGCCAAAATATTGAATTTAAATAATTTTCTTATTTTGTAATAATATTCTTAAAACAATTTTATAAGTGTATTCTAATCTGAGTATCATAAAATATTTAAAAAAAATATTCGTTTGTGCGTTTTTGCAAAATCCCGGTTCCGAACGTAGTTAAGGGTTTTATGAACTTTATTCGGCTTTCCCAGCTAGTTACACTTAGTGGATTTAAAAGTTATGCCCTTCATTTATTTTGATAATATGGCACATAAAAAATTGAAGAAAAAAAACATTTTTTTGGTCTATTTTAAAAAAATTACAGCAGAAGGCTTTTGCCTTTTCATTAACAATGAAATTTTAAGAGTGGCTACCAGTCACGTGAATTGTGACGTCCCAATTCTAGATTGTACTCCTGATTTTTTGCCTCTCATATTGTCTTTGCTATCATAGGCTTGCCCCCACATATCTAGCAAACTTAGACCTAATTTTTTAAATTTCTCAAATATTAAATTTGGAAAGTTCTTTTCTAGTCAATACAAATGGAAGAAAACCTAAAAACTCTAATGAATTTCACTGGTAACTTCATTAGAATTAGATTTCTCAGTACATACATATTGTACCAAAAATATCACTATAGATCTTACTGGCATCACGAGTGCAATCTAAAATTATCGAATAAATTTATATAATCGAATATTTTAAAAAATATTTGAATTAGATAGGAGAAATATATAAAATAGCTTACAGACCGTTTTGCTTTGATACAAAAATTTGAATTAATCAAAAATGGGTTCATTTGAATTTAAAATCGATATATGTTTGAGATTTTTCCAAATCTTATCGTACTTTTAAATAGAGAGTATAAAGAGCCCCTATTTTATTTTCGTCGAAATTTACCAATGTTAAATATACTTAGAATTGGTAACTACGTGGGGTAAGACATTCATAAAGTAGAATTTTCAAAATTAAAATGATGACGGCGGAATTTAACATTTAGTTTTTTTTTTCAACAAACCCATATATATATCTGTATATAACACCCACAAAAGTTAGAACTGATTTATTTAAATTTCAACTCAAAAAGATATTTTACTTTTACATCTTCCCACAGAAAAAAATGCTTTCGGCAAATTTCATAACAAAACCCTAAAACTGAAACTAATAAAAATACTTTAAAAATATATTACACAGTATATTTAAAATAATCATAAGAAATACGTTATATTTCTCTTTCCAAAATAAAATTCTATTTTTTAGTTAACACAAAAAGTACTATCACTTAAATAATAGCACATGCAATAGTATAATAATAACAAATAATAGAACTAGATTTATCTCTCTTTAAATAAAAAAAGAAGAAAAACTGTGAAATAAAACATTGAGATTACTGACCTAATTCAAACTTTGAATATTTAGAAAGAATTTTTAAGAAAATTTTAAAAAGCTTTTATCTTTGAAATCCTAAGATTTAAGAAAGAATATTTTTATTTATTTCTCTCTTTCGACTTTTTCAAGGTCAAGTAAATAAAATGTTCCTTAATAAGAGAGGAATATATATGGTCCCTCTGTAAAGAGACTGGTACCAGTAAAATTGTGCCTTATTTGGAGGTGTACCTCACTAGAAGTGTATTATTTTCAGTTTTTAAAAATACAAAATAATTCGAAAATAAAGACAAAAATGTAAAAGAAGGAATTTCCCATTTCAGCAAAGATACATCCCATTCGACAAAGAGTCTGCTAGTTGTAGGAATCACAAGCATTTACACTCACTTCCAAAAGTTAAGCACGAAAATGTAAAATACAAAAAAATCAACAAATACTGCTTTGATTGACACAAAATTTAGCAGTTAAGTAGCATATATATTTATACATAAAACAAAATCAATAATTATATACAGAAATGAAAACAATATTAAATTTTTGAAAGTTATCAGATAATGTCATACTGGAGACTTAAACAGAATTGCGTATAAAGTGAAAATAAATTGAATAAAATGAAAAAAAGGACATTAATATAAAATGTGATCCCCCCCCCCTCATTTGTATGCGAAGTTTACACCTTCTGACCATGCTTTCAATTAGGTGGTCAACCACCGCAGAATTAAGCAATCGCCATTCTTCTTGTAGAGCAGTTTCCAGCTCAATAAGAGTGACTGGAGGTGAGAAACGTGAAGATACAGCATGGCCGAGAGCATCCCAACGATTTTCAGTGGGATTAAGGTCGGGCGAATATGCTGGCTACGCCATACGCGCAATCCCTTCACTTTTCAGGTAGTCATCGACGAAGTCAGCTCTATGGGGACGTGCGTTATCGTCCATTAAAACAAAAGTAAGGCCAACTGCTGCAGCGTACAATCTCACAATGGGTTCTAGGACTTCATCTCGATACCGGAAAGCTGTCACAGAACCCCGTTTAAAGATGTGCAGGTCGGTACGGTATCCTGATGAAATCCCTTCCCACACCGTAATGCTTCCGCCTCGGAATGCGTCATGTTCGGTGATGTTTTGGGGCTGATTGCGTGTTCCTTGTTTACGCCATATTCTTATACGCTTGTCATCTGGCTCTAGAGCAAATCTTAACTCATCAGTAAACATGACATTGCCCCAGTCAGACACAGTCTAATTGCCATGTTCCCGGCACCACTTTAATTGTGCCCCTCTTGATTGGACTGATAGAGGAACACAAACTCGAGGTACCCGAGAATACAGCCCATTCATATGTAATCTTCGGCGTACAGTAGCTGCAGATATAGCCTTACCAATGGACGCTGTAACCATAGATGTCACATGTATGGAGGTCGCTCTGCGTTTCTGATTGGCTACAATAGCAATATATCGATTTTCCGCGGGGGTTGTAACCCTTGAGTGACCACCTACGGGCCTTCGGACAACTGTCTGTGTGGTTTGGAATTGTTTCCATAAATGTGAAATTACAGAATGATGAACGCCGAAGAAAACAGCAACATCTGTGATCGACTGTCCTGCTTCAATCCGCTCCACAGCACGCTAGCGCTCAGAATCTTGCATTCGTTTTCTGGAAGTCATAGAAACACTTATGTCTTGAAAACAAATTGTACGAAAGTTATAAATACCTTCTATCAGCACTTACAATCAACTTCTGTAACCCTTCATAAAGCTGGCTTCTTATAAGACTGGCCTTTTTGCATATTTCTTGACATGAAAGCAGGATTAGCTGTTACCTAACACATTTGCATTCTTCCATCTACCTCTGCAGTGAATTGCATCCTCTTCAATTCTGATTGGCTTCCGGAAATTAGCATTTTCCTCTCCGTGCTTAACTTTTGGAAGTGAGTGTATTTTAACTAAGTAACTCTCTATCTTTGAAAATCTCCTGCTATCCCTCTCCCCTTTTGGCTAGCTGACACTGGACATCTTATTAGACTTTCATGATTTATCATAAGCTCAGGCCTCGAACCCTTCAATTTGCACCATAAAAGGAAACTGATTTTAAACATACAGGGTATAAAGCTAGGAAATTAGATACATCAAATGAAATACCAAATTCACAATATTTCTGAAAATATGTCGAATTTTTTCGTATCAAAAAATATATATATTTCAACTTCGATCCAAATACCGCCCCTAAAATTTGCCGCCCCGGATAGGGGTCCGGTTTGCCCAACCCTAGAGCCACCCCTGATCTTATTCGAAAAAGGCGTTGATAATAGCGACAGAATAGCTTAACTCTGTGACTCTGCAGAACGGCATTCTCCGTTTCTTTCATTTTCCTCTTATATTAGATGAAGGTCATTTGGTTTATCGAAATGCGATGAAGGGGGCTTTGGAACTTCATGCGAGGAGGCTGTATGACGTTGAAGAGTGATATTGCTGGACATGAACATTTTATTTTTTACTGTCTTTTTTTACACTTGTTTAATATACTTTGTAAGATTTCTAAGAAAGGGAGTTTATGTGGATGTTGGTAAGTTTACCCCAACTTCTTTTTATTTTACCTGATGGAGACTCAAGCTGAGTCACTCCTCATTCCGTATGACAGAAATCTATAAGAAAATGACATAAAACATGACGGAAGCTGCACATATTTCAAGTATTATAAAAATGCCCAAACTGACCAAGAACGAATTTTGCGAATTCGCAATAAAAAATGGAATGAAATCCCAATTTTACTTGAACATACAGAAAAATCCCTAATTTGAACCCCCACCTATTACATTCCGAATTAAAGAACAAAATACTTAGACATAATAATATTCATTCGAAGCGAGAAAATAAAAATTAGCACCTCGGACCCTGTATACGCTGTTCAAAAAATAACAGCTATTGATCAAATTTTAAATACTCCGGTAAATCCAACATAATATGGGAGGGGTTCACTTCGCGGATTCCTGCTTTTCAATATCCAAATTAACGTACATCTGGCAGACGCGCGCGCGTGGCAATAGAATTAAAAAACTCAAATGATCTTGAAATAGTTGAAATTAGAAGATTCATTTTTTAAATCAAACAGTCGTCAAGAAGCTTCACCTGTTGTAATTACAATTCTGGGTATAAATATACCAGAATGCGCAAAGCTTTGGTTTTTTAATCGTACAGTTCAACTATTTATAGACAAACCACGGCAATGTAGCAAGTGTTTTAGTTTCACCCACTTATCACGTTTCTGTTCCATCCCTGTAAGATGTATCAATTGTGGAGAATCTCACACCGAACTGTGTATAGATACCTCAAATTATATAAATTGTACAGGAGATCATCCGGCAAATTCCCCAACTGTCCCACTTTTATCAAAGAAAAAAATACTAAAATTCAAATGTAATGATCACTTAACTTTGGGAGAGGCACGACTTAAATTAAAAGAAACACGCTGTGTAAGTTATTCTACAGCATTAAAAACAGCAGCCCCAGGACCTAACATGAAGGAATTTGAAAAGGAACTAGAAAACATACATAGCAGCAAATTTTCAAATGGCAAACTGCAGCCATCATACAAAAGATGATGGAATCAATGTTCAGACACTTGATTAATGTCATCCTCACCAGACAGTTTAATACAACAGAAGTTCTGTTCCAAGTGCATCACACCACACATATTCAATAACATTGATGTTGGGTAACTTTGAAGATCTAAACTGCAGTTTTAATCATGACTTTTGAGGAGGGTTCTCTTAAAAATATAGATAAGCTTTCTCTATATAACTGTAACTATATCTCATTTCTTCAAGTTAAAAATTTTTGTTCTATTAATTTCCCTTTTATATCTTATTTATGCGTTTTTGTAGAAGTCTACAAAACAAGCTGATTTGGCTCAATATTCCTCTCTTTTCGCAATCAGATATTTGGATATTTCAAGAGACTTTTTTAAAATCTAATGACAATTTGCAAATCCCGGGTAAAGTCATTTTCAGACAAAATAAACTTGACAGACCAGGAGGAGGGCTGCTGATAGCAATACCAACAAATATATCTGCCAGACAAAAAAAAATTCTTTGAAAATACACAATTATCAGACTACGAAATTTTAATATTGCAAATCATAAGTAATACTTCCTTTCATCTGATAAATTTTTATGCGCATCTCGGGGACTCAATATTACGCTACTTGAATCCTTTCTAGACTCCTTATCGGACCCAGTTTTCATCTTTGGCGATTTTAATTTGCATCATCCGATGTGTGTGGGGCTCCAATCATACTTCTCAATACAGCAAAGATTTTGTTGAATGGATAACGAGTTCTAATTTTATTCTTCTCAATAGTGATGTTCCAACGCATAGAAGCAGTGTTGGTTCTGGTGCTGTCTTTGATTTTACCCTTTGCTCCTCTCATAGGATACAGCAATAATTTCGTTTTAGACTGCTCCTACAATAGTGACCATGGTCCTGTTATCACAGATTTTAATTTTCATAACTCAACTAAGCGAATCATTAAAAAAGTGGATTGGCCCGCAGTAATAAAGCAAGCCAAATCAACAGTCTTTAACTACTTGCCTGATTATCCCGAGTTATATCGGGTTCGTATATATAGTGCAGTTAATTATTATCCCGAGAAAACTCGGGTGAAGCAGAATGTGTCAGTGCGATTTGTTTTATCACGGTTTTACTCGGCCTAGAGGAAACGAAAGGAAATATTGAGCTTCGACTGGCAGTTTGCAAAGTGTTTTTGATTTTGCGGGTCCTTTTGCGGGACAGGTCACGTGTTTCCCTTTTGTATAGTACACGTTGGCTTGTGGATTAGTCACGTATGAAGAAGGACAGTACCGTTGAAAAAAAAAAGTAAAATAGTGGAGATGCAAGATAGCGAAAGCGTTGATTTTTCAGATAGTGATTATCAAGAGGTGGACATTGAAAATTGTGAAAGTGATGCTTCTGTATGTAGACTATATTTTGTACTGTAAATAAGGAGGTTTTCACGATCACCTAAGCAATTTAAAATGGAACTGACTGAAAAAATAATTTCAGAAAATCATCGTGACGAGTTTTCTGCCACATCAGGAAGACCCAGCATTAGTCCTTCACCACGCAGGTTAACCTCAGGGCATTTTACAGATGTTATTTTCATGCTACTTGAAGAAAAAACCAAATCCAACTAAACACACACAGTGTATTCTCCCGTAAAACAGATTTCAGAGGTAAGAAAAGAGACCAGATACCAGTGTACAGAATCACTTTGTGTTGTCTCTTGTTTCAAAAACTATCATACAAAGACATATTTAACTTTTTTTCATTTGCCCGTGATAATTCGGGATAGTAAACTAATATTAAAACTAAATGCTTTTACCCCTGCAAAGAATTAAAAATTCAACTTAAAACCTATATATTTTGTTTTATTTCGTTTCCTTGTATTTAATAATAAAATAAAAAATTGATTATTTTTTGCATTTTTGTTTTCAAAAAAAATTCATAAGGGAAGCGGTTAAGATAGACGATAACAATCGCAATCTCTCTGACAATATTGCTAATATAATTTCAAATAATACTCGAAAGTTAAAAATTTTTAATAGGACCTTACCTTCTTGGTAGAATTGTGCATGCCATAACCTTTACCAACTCAAGAAATGCTTCCAGAAAAACGCCATTCGAGAAATCTCTCCAAAATTGTGGATTCGATACAAGCAGTATTCCAGCCGGCTCCAATGTCACATTAAAAAAGATGCACTGGGATAGAGTCTCTGTAACAGTGTTTCTCTAACCCGAGAACCTTTTACAATATTCTGAAAAAATTTTCTATGAAAAACAATCCTGAATCAACATTGAATTTTCTTCCAATACATAATAGAATCATCTATCATCCACAGATTCAAGCAACACTCTTTGCAGAGAATTTTGCATGCAATAATACTGAACATGAGCCACTTCCTTTGGACTTTTTTGACCAAGATCATGGCTTAATCAACAAATCCTTTCACTTATCTGAATTGAATAGAGCTATAAAATCTGCTCGAAACACAACTACAGGTGCAGACCAGATCCCGGCTACATTTCTGAAACTATTGAACCATAGTGAACGTATGATAATTTTAAATTTCTTTCAACAGATATTTGATAATTCAATAGTCCCAAAATCATGGAAACAGGCTAAAATTCTTCCAGTTTCCAAACTATGCAAAGACAAGACCAAAATCTCCTCTTATAGGCCTATAGTTTTAACATCGGTTTTCTTTAAAACATTTGAAAGAATTCTAACCAATCGAATTTCCCACTTTCTTATAACAGAACAAAAACTTCAACAACATTGTGGATTTGTTCTTTTTAAAGATAGAAGAACAGCAACTTATATAATTTACAAAGCAATAACAGACGCAAAGTTGGATAAGAAATATTTCGGGAGGATTAGCTTAGATATGAAGAGTGCTTATGACTCAATTTATATAGAGATGGACTTATTTACAAATGTTTACACAAACTGGTATTACGGGAGAAATGCCGCTTTGGATGTATGCATTTTTGTTAAAACACTGCTTATGGTCTCCCCCAAGGCAGTGTACTGTCTCTGATATTATACATTATCTATATGTATGACTTTTTCGCGAAACATTGTAAACTGGAGTCGAATGTTCAATAGATGTGGATGATATATTCATCTATTGCTCCCATCAATCACTCTCGATATTATTTGTACAAAATACTTTAGAAAGAATTAATCAATGGTGTAAATATTGGAAATTAAGCTTAAGCCCAGACAAAAGTACTACTGCTGAACTCTCGAACAAAAATACCCACTCATTTCCTAATATATTATTAGCTAGGATCCCTCTTCCGTGGCAATTTTTTTATTAAATATTTCTCGAAACGGAATCAAAATATAACAATTATGCATCAAATAAAACATAAAGCTCTCTTAAGGGTATGGCTTACAAGTAGTATGGAGGGCTGCGGTAACCCGGTGGTCAAGGTATCGAATTATGGCAGGCATGTCATGGGTTAGAGCCCAGTTCCACTAAAGACCCGCCGTGTAGGGTAGCGATGCATGCTAAATCTGTCGAGATCTGGAACGTCATCTCATTGGTGTGATGTGGTAGTTAGGAGAGGGGGTGCCAGCTCAGGTGTCGTCCACGTCACTTGACCATGGTTCAAAATGACGTGGCCCGTCGCCAAAGCCCTCGTGTAGCTGAACAGTGCGACGTTAATATTCACTCACTCACTGCCAGCATTATGATCCGAGAGTTGAAAATCTTATCCAACTAATCAATAATAGCATTTGTAGCACCTTTTTTTTTAAACACATATAAATAAATGGTCTTACAATCAACTTAAACCTTTAATGTCCTTCAAACCAAAGCCCTCTGAATTGCACTCTAGGACTCCTACAATATACTCCAAACATTGTGCTTTTAAAATTGGCTGGTCAGGAAATTCTGTCAGACAAATAAACTTTTCATTTCTCAAATTTCTAATCAAACTTTTTCTCTTCATAAAACAGCAATAATCCTGAATCTGAATCTAAAAATTATGGAAGATAAAAAAATAATATTGTTAGTATACTCCATACTTTAAATGCTGTTAGTGATCAAATTATCCCAATCCCCAAAATAACATCTATCTCAGTTCTCCCATGCAAAATATGTCAATAATTTCAAATTTCAGGATAAAAATTTAACAATTCAAATTATAAGGATTTCCAGGACTTTTATATAATAGCTGCTGACGCTTTGAAAAATGAGCAAATTACATCTATTGCAGGTATTACAGAAAATTTCTCTTTTGCTTATAGAATTAATAGCAATAACTCTATTTTTACTGCTGAAGCTTTGGCTCTTTGCCAAGCTTTAGATCATGTGACTGTTTCAAACAAAAATCTGCTCATCTTATCTTGACAGTCTCTCTGCTCTTCAAAATTACTCGATCAAGTCATATAGTGTTATTCACGGATTAGCTTGTAAGATTTACATACAATCATATTATAACAATCAGTTGATTTTACTTTGGACGCTGGGACACTTTAATATACTATAGAATTAACAGGCGGATTATCTCGCAAGATCAATCACAGAGTTTACATCGCGACTGGATTGCCTCAAAAGACATCAGTAAAAATTATATCAAGAAAGGTTTAAAAAAAAAATGATAATTTTTATTCAAGTAGGTATTTTGAAAATTTGGGCATTATTCCAAACATTGGCATCATCTCTAAGTGGACAAAAAATAGAAGAGAAGAAATTCTGTGAAATTCGAATCTTTGGCAAAAGGATCATCTCTCTCCAGGACTTCTACAAAAATTCAAATTATCAGATAATGCAATGTGTAGCTCTTGTAATTGTTTAAATGACTTGGACCATATCTTGTTAAGCTGCAGTAGATATACTCATCCTCGAAATCCTCTAAAATCTTTTCTCAAAATTGATCCTCGTTGCAATATTACCTTCAAAGTGTTACTGGAGAAAGCTATATCAAGTAGATCAACATTTAGATTTTTTATTCAGAAGATGAAATACTTTGACATCAACTAATTTATTAATATTTTTTTAGTCTTTTATGGGATAATAGCCTTTGTCGCTCCATATCCTACAAAAATAATAACTGTAACTGTTAGATAAATAATGACCGATGTTGTGACTCGAGAAACTTTCGTTTTCGATTTCATTATCCTTTATTTTAATATCAAACGTTGTCTGGGAACTATTCACCAACCGCAACGCGTTTGTTTCACCGGCTGTTAAACTTCTGGCACAGGGTTGGGAGCTGGAGGGCTTGGACCAGGAATCTCTGGAGATTTTAGCCTATCAGAGTCTTTATTGGGTTCTAGAAAATTTTCTCCTAATGCTATATCAGATGGCAAGTCGGAAATAGACATTTCAAGAGGATAAAGCCTTTGCAAAGGTCTAATAACAAAGCCATTAGCAACTCGTAGTTTAGCTACTCTTTCGATGCCGTCTTTGCCAGATATATATTCCTGGTATACTCTTGACATTGTCGACCTTGAAAATCCTAGCTGTCTGACGATTTAGGAAATTGAATGGTCCATGCGTCACGCACCTACGATTTGTTCGCGCGATCGAAGGCGTCTAAATCAGGTAGTTTACCCATACTGGTATAATTCCATCAACTAATTCAGAACAGCCACACAATACGCGCTATATATGCAGTACCACAGTGCCCTCACTTGCGCATTAATGATGCGCAGCGCTACACAATTTATATAGTCCTTGCTATCCCTTATTCAGTGGCACTTCAGTGTATTTAAAAATATATTATACAGAATAATTGTTTTTATTAGATTATTTATTATTCATCATTAATAGCATATTTTGGCTTTCATTCTGTATTGCGTTAATAGTTTTACGTTTTCCTTAATTTTTTTCCCTATTTCAATTTTTGTGTTTATTATTTGTTTTTTACTAACACCGTTGGTTTGCCAACCGTATGTTTGCTGTATGCGGTGTCCCGTAAAGAGGAAAATGGTGTTCTGAGGATACACCTTTTGCGTTCCCTTTGACCCACGCTTCGCTGTAGACGGGAGGCAGGAGTGAGTCCGCTTCTGTCAATCGGCTGGTGATACCTCTTTTCGGTGTCCCCGGAGAGACTTTGCTGTAGGACTCCGTGGAGGGTGGAGGCACACCAGGATGAAGTTCAGTTCGCGCTCATAGATCCAAATATGCAGTGCCCAAGTTAAGGCTTTGTTTTACCCACATCACTTACCATTGATCAAATCGCTAGCAATACACGTGTTTCAATTCCTACTGTTAGTTCAGTTCTCTACCTATACATATTTATTTATATATATATCTTGTTCAACTTTTCAATCGTTAATAAGATACTTTTCAATCATCTAATCAAATTCAAACACATTTTTTTAAACTTGTAGTTGATGACACTTGATGTTAATACAGTTTTTTCAAATGTTAATTAATTAATTAAATTTTACTTTTTAATTTTAAATTAATTCCGCGTTATTTCTGAAAAAGTTCGATTTATCTACAACAGATGGCGCCAGCAAGTTTTTCTAACGAAGTGGGAATTGACTTAAATTTTTTTTTTTTTATCCTACTTGTTTCATACTGTCGTTGTCTATTAATGAAATGTCCCAAAATTCCCTTTTGCAATTTTCAAAGCTCTTCAATGAATTGGTGAACCGAAATCAGTTTAAAAAATGAGATCCGGTGATTTGCTTGTTGAAACTGTCAGCTGTTCACTCCAAATCCTATTTATCTGCTAAAACTTTTCTTGATTGTCCACTTCTTGTAAGTCCGCAGAAATCTCTCAATTCCAACCGAGGTGTCTTTTCTGAACCTGAAGCAGAAATCCTCGAAGAGTGTTATTCAGGTAAAAAGAATCCCAATTAAAAAAGATGCAACAGTTATTCTCACGAAACATTTGATATTTTAACTTTCATTAGCCTGAACAATCAAACTTTCTTATGTTTGAAATCTTCTGCATCAGAGGTTCGGACATGCTTCCACAGATTGCAATCTGGAGCAGAAAGGCGGTAATCGTTCTGCTGTTCCCGAAATGGAAAACAGAAAACCAAATCCAAGAAATGAACATTAGTGAAAGTATATCATATTTAGAAGCCTGAAAATTAATAGCCCCACAATTATCCTAAAGCTACGCTCAGGTTGCCAAATCTTCAACTGCAACCCCAATAGATGAGAATATTATAAAAACAGTATATCCGCCTTTGAAATTAACCTTTAATATCCGTTCTGAAGCCAACTATATCTTCTAGAATACCTACAGTTACCAAATCCTCTACTTCAACTGAGGCACACCTCTTCCACGCCTTCTGTTGCAGTCATCCGAGGCTCAGCCACCTATTCCTTTAATAAATTCTGCACCCGCCACATCCAGTGTCCGCGGTAGCCGAGTGGTATAGGTATCAGACCGTGGCTTGCCTTGTCACGAGTTCGAGCCCAATACCACTAAAGATCCGCCGTGGAGGGCAGCGATGCACGTTAAATCTGTCGAGAGCTGAAACGTCCTCCCGTTGGTGTGGTAGTTAGGAGAGGGGGGTGCCGGATCAGGTGTCATCCACGTCACTTGACCATGGTTCAAAATGACGTGGTCCGTTGCCAAAAGCCCTCGTGTAGATGAACAATGCGACGTTAATATTCAATACCTCTCATCCAAAATATAAAGTACTTTCTCCCTCCACAGTTTAAATGTTTTCTGCTTTATCAACTGAAACAAGTCTTTCTTGAAACATCTACAGCCTTCATACCTTCTACAACTACATTCTCTATATACCCCAAGCTTCAAAATTTCGTTGGAAAAAGTATCCTAATGGAACCATTAATGTGACGTTGCAATACCAGTTCTTAAATAGAAATACAGACGGTACCTCATAAACCCAGAAAAAGTACACCTGTACAAGACATGTCGGATCAGGAGGATATGCTTGTATATGACGTTGAGGAGGAAGTGGTGAGATATCGCGATCGCGGAAATGACATTTTTCATTCATACTTATTGGACTTGGTGGGGGGTGAGTGAGTGAGTATTGGCGCCAGAGCCAGTTTTGGATAAACTGCGCCAAACATTCATTAAAACAATAAAAGTATAAAAACCACTAAAAATTTGATTAAATTTTATTTAAAAAAAGAAATACAGAAGATCTCAAAATATAAATAAAAGTAAGTTTGAAAAAACAGACAAACAAATACTGTGTGTGTGTGGTGGGGGGAATTTTTGATAAATATTATTGAGGAAAAGAGAAGAATCTTTTTCTATTTCTAGTTGGTGTTAGAAGTAACGATCCCCTGAAATATGTTTTCCCATCTTTTTTCACATAATCAGGGGATTCGGAACAAATTCATCTTCCTCCACGTCATAAGCAATCATGTATTCATCACCCTTTGTATATTTTACAGCAGTGATCCGCAACCCCCGATCCGTGGATGAAATGGTGCCGGGCCGCCTTAGGAACTTTAAACTATTGCCATTTTATTTAAAGTGGTGCATTTTTCTCGGATTTGCGCAACTTTCCACGGAAATCACTTTATATTCCACGTTAAATCACTTTTGTTCATTTTTGGTGTAATTATATTTTATTCTAAAGGCATATTTATATATATATAAATGTAACTAAATTAAAATTGTTAAATCAAAACAATCTAAAATCTAAACAATCAAAGTGTCCTCCCCTCAGCGGTCCGCGATAAAATTATCAAATGTTGACCGGTCCGCAGCGATCAAAAGGTTGCGGAGCTAACATTTTAAGTTTGTGTGCTTTTTTTTGGTTTTGCTGGGTTTTTAGGAGGACGCTTTTTTCTAGCAGGTTTTAAAGCCTGTGATACAGAAGATATAATTGTAGCTATTGGATGTGGAGGTAGTAGGTTCAGGTACAGAGGGAATTGTCACTGTGGACATAGGACTTATAAAAGGTGTTTGGATGAGGATAATACGACAGAATCAAGAAGACTATTGGATGCGGAGGGAGCACTAATAAACAAAGGAATAGGTGGATGGAACTCTGATGACGTTGTAACTACAACAGGAGATGTGGATGGTAATAGTTGTGCCTGAGTTGATGTAGAGGATTTAGTAACTGCAGAGACTGAGGAAGAGATATATATTTGGCTTCGGAACGGATATTACTTGTAGTAGCAATTACAAAGGGGGGGGGCAAACTATTTTGGTAATATTTTCATCTGTTTGTGTTGCAGTGGAGGGTTTGGCAACCTGGGCGTAAGTTTAGGATAGTTGTGGGGCTATTAATTTTCGTGCTCCTACGTACGATATATTTCTATTAGTTTTAATTACCTGGATTTCTTTTTCAGTTTTCCATTTTGAGCATAATTTCAAATTTGATGGATGGGACTGGGAACAATTAACACATTTAGGCTCTAGAATATAATTCGTGGAAGAGTGCCCAACGGATGCACATCTAGAGCACGTTAATTGACAGCGGCAGGAAGTTTGGGAGTGACCGAACTTCTGGCACTTGAAACAGCGCAGAGGGTTCGGTATATAGGGAAGGATTTTACAGTTTAAGCAACCTGCTTTTGTTGTAGTTGGAGATTTTGGGCTATTGAATGTTAAAATTCATTGTTTCATTGGAATAATGGCAGCCTCTTTTTTTAAAGTGATTCTTCGTACCTGAACTACACCCTGAAATTTTAATGCGACAATTCCACATCAAAATAATTTTCGCGATTGCTACTAAGTCAGCAGGTGCTTTCATCTTAATTCATGTTCACTCTCTGCTTTCCGTCTCCTTTTATTATTTTTTATTTACATTAGGTTAAATGTTTATTAATCAAGACATATAATGAACTCCGCAATTCTGCAAGGTTAAACTTGAGACTGTTTATTAATCAAGACATGTTTTTCTTTTTCACCTGCGCAATTCTGAAATTCCTAGCTTTTTTCCCTCACTTCCTTGAGACGACGATCTAATCAAGAGACATCCAACCCTTTTTTTTCCTCCCCATTAACGGATGATGGGAAAGTTTTGATTTATTTTCCTTTCTCGTCTTGTTAAGTATGCAAAACTCGGAAAGAGAAGCGTATTGAAATTTATTCAGTTTAATGCTTTGATCAATTGGTTTTTCTTAAAATTCAATGGTTGAAGTACATTGATGAAATAAATTAAGAGGATTGGCATGAAAAGAGCTCAACTGAATGAAAAACCACTGCTTCTAGATAAAAATGCAAATCTTGTACGGCAAATGCGTAAGCGTGTAGGTGGAGCCAGCAGAAAAAAACAGGCTTTATAAGCGCGTAGAAGTTAAGACGTATTTTGTTCGACGAATTTCTTGGTGTTATTTTTAAGCAATTGGGTTCAATTCAAATTATAACAGTAAAAATGAGTAACCACCAACGTTTAGATGATGGAATGAGGTGGTGAATTGTGGGGAGGCTAGAAGCAGGCAAATGTCAAGTCCACATTCCAAGAGAGTTCAATTTAACGCCCAGCGTCGTGTGTAATTTATGGAAACAGTTCCAGGATACTGGATCCCTCGAGATAAAGCCTGGGAAAGGTCATCCAAGAGCCATGACGGCTATAGAAGATCGCCATTCGTCGATTATAGCGAGGCGTAAAATAGGGGCTACAGCTTCTCAGCTCTCTCGTATGCAGCCACAGGAACCCATGTATCATGGGGGACTGTTTTAAAGACTTCATGAGAAAGGGTTGTTTGCCTTTGCGACCCGCTCACGTCTACGAACAGGAGAATCCGCTTAGCATGGTTCAGACAGCATAGAGATTAGCGTATAGATCAATGGGCGACCGTTCTGTTCCCCGATGAGTGACATTTCAGCATTTTGACATCGATTCTCGCCGTACGTTCATATAGAGAGAACCAGACACCCGCTACAATATCCACGAAATCGACAATTATGGCAGAGGAGTTTTAATGATCTAGGCAGGCATCATTTTCGATGGTCATACACTTCTCCATATCTTTGAAAGAGGCTCTGGGACTGGTGTGAGGTCTTGGAGCCTTAGGTTCGCCTTTTCGGGGGCTGCATGTGGCCCCGAGTTAATTTTAATGGACGATAACGCTAGGCCACATAGAGCTCTTCTGGTCGATGAATTGCTAGAGAGTGAGGATATTCGCCGTATGGATTGGCCAGCCAGGTCTACAGACCTCAATCGTATGGAACATGTCTGGAACGCTCTGGGAAGGACAATTGCAATTCACAACCCCCCTCCGAGAAACATCCAGGAAATGAAAACAGAGTTGCTGAACGAGTGGGACCAATTGCCACAAGAACTGATAAACTGCCTTATTTCAAGTATGGCATCACGCTGCGTGGCCTGTATAGCTATAAGAGGGGGCCTCACCCCCTATTAACCCATTTCTTTTGTTTATTCTGCAACCGCTGTTTCATACCTTCCAACTCCAATGAGTGTTACACACGATCATGTGTGCATTGCAATTGTTGAATGTTTATTATTATTTTGTATCAATATATGTACATATCATGTTTCGTTAAATTCGGTCCAGTAGTTTTGGAGATAATCGATCAAGTCTGCAAATTCTCTTAATTTCTTATACCATTGTACATATTGAAAAACGCCTTTAAATGAATTCATGGTCACAGAGTGTTAAAAATATGTTTGTTATACTTACTTTGAGGTTATTTGGTCATGTTGCTTTTTGTTACATCTGAAAAACTGCTTAAGTTATATTTTAAGCAGACAAAAAAAAAAAAAAAAAAAAAAAAAATGTATGCTTATCTTATGTTGAAAATTATGTTTCACTGTGTGTTAAAAATATATTTACTACTTTAATTTAGTCATGTTGCTTTTGTAGTACTATTTACGCCTGCTTTTGTTACATCTAAAAACTGTTTAATTTATATTTTAAGCAGACCAAAAAAAAAAAAAAAATGTTTTATGTTATAACTTAGACTCACTGTTTTGTCGTTACTTGCTGTATTCATGAGAAATCCATGTGAGGATTAGGGTTAAACTTCATAAAACTTAGTTTTTGTTTGGCGATACCCCGTTACGAAAAAACGACTGAGTTTTTCACCATAACCCCTTGGGTCTCGGTGGATATGGTTTTTCGGTTCTATGTTTTGTAGTAAAAGCACAATTTCTTTTTGTCGCGTTTTCAACTTTTGTTCTGGCTTCGTAGGACTTTATCTCTAGCGAAAGACGGTTTCTTTCAGAGATAAGGTGATGTCTTTCGGGGCAACGATTCAACTGGTTTGAGCTCTCTCCTTGGGTCTGAATGGAAAGCTCCTTTTCGCTTCCCTTTCAGTGCGTATTCTCAACTTTCTGTCCTGCACATTTTTTACCCTGTGTTCTCGTTTCGTGCAATTACATTCTATACATACTTACCTCTCCACAATTATCATCCAAATACTATCACAGCAATAGGATATTATAAGAAACAACTCCGTCAGAAATATTGCGCCCTTCCCTGAAATGCTATATCTCATAGAACACAATTTTTTAACAAGCGCGTCACATTTTGGTATTTCCCAAAAGAGTTGAAAAAAATATCTCCTATTAGTCCAATCAAGGATCCTAAATTTTCCGACAAGATTAGCCTCATCTCTATAGGAAAAAATCCAGAACCACAGCAAGTACATTTTTTCACGCCAACTTTTTAGTGAGAAAATTTTCTCGTGTGCCCGTCGGTTTAACACCCCTCCTATTCACGTACACAAGGTTGGGGGCTAAACCTCCATATATTATAAGATTTTTTAATATTTACCATAGAGACTACGTCTCGGTGCAATCTCGTTGGTGTGTTTTTAGAATGTAATATTCCCCTTTATATAAGAGAAGTCTGTGTCCTCTACATCCTTTGACGCAGCTCGTTTGCCTATATGTTTTCATATTCCAGATCTGTTACTTCTTTCTAAAATCTTTTGTCAATCATTTCTAAACTACACTCCGTTGCTATAGTAATATATTGTTACCATTTCCAAACTTCATTGCGCCACCCATCCGGTAGAGTAGTTAGTGACGCTGAAGGGCCTGGGTTTGAATCCCGGAGAAGGCATGGATGTTTGTAAATGTATAGCACCATCGCTGTATGGGAGTACTCTGAATAGTTGCAAGTCCTCTCGCGAGGTGGGTCGAAGGGGAAGAGAGAATGGAGGCCCCTGACCATCTTCAAGGTGTTCTCCCTCAAAATTGGGGCGGAACCGAGCTAAATTGTACTGTCACCTGTATGGTACTCAAAGGTACGACTAATGACATTCTTACATCCAGCCCTTTGCCGTGATAAATTTCGTACGCCATGATCTAATGTTACTGTCAATCAGGCGAAATAAGTAACAGCAATGAACACAACTAGCATATGCTCCTTTATAAGGGTTTGTAACCCTCCCTATTATTTCCATTCCAACCATGTATCCTGCATTCAGACAAATTAATCCCCCCCCTATGATTAAAAATAATTATCAACTTTGGAGAGAAGTTGTGAGATCGTGTGCAAGGGGAGTTGAATTAACATGTTCGTTTATTACATTGAAATAAAGCTTGACTCAAAGTAACATTCCCTCCAAAACTAAGAACTTTCCAAGATAGTTTTTTATTTCTGTGGCTTAATGCAGGAGCAACCAATGTCAAAATATCATAATGTGCGAATTAAGATCCCTAGCGTCGGGAATAATGTTCCAGTAAATAATACCGTTAGAATATTCTGAAATTTCATATTCACTTTGATAACTAAAATCGACTTGAATTGTTCCTGCGTCATGTTAACTTTCTGTCACAAAATACGGATGTATCTCTGCTCATACTTCTAAGTGCTCCTAAATTCATGTACACAAAGAAAAAAAAAACGATGCTGGAAATCCCTTTAAGAAGCGTCTTCCCATAATGGCATTTCTACCAATCAATTTTTATTGCTTTAGAGCTCATTTTAATCTTTCCATTTTGTCAATGAAAAACGATTTGATACTTCCACACACACAAATTAATCTGTCAAATGTCTTCAATTTTAGACGCAAACAAAAGGAGAAAGATGAAAGAAAATATTTTTTGAGTAACTCCAATTGTCTGAAGAGCCTCGTCCTTGTACCTAATCAGTCAGTAAAGAGAAATTAATGCTGTTCAATATTTGGTCAAATATTGTTTTTATTATTATTGATTAATAAGAATTTAAGTTGAAAAAAGTACTAAGATGAACTGAGGTCGAAAATTGTTTTAAAATAATTTTTTTTTCCATTTTTTTCTTGCAATTTAAAATTTAGTTCTTAAATTTCCTTGTTTGTTGGCGTGGTATTTTATACTTCCTTCTTCATTCATTTTTATACTTTAAAGTTATGAGGTTGTGGAGGAAGTTCAGCAGATTGTTGTATAGTAGCCAATCTGAAAAGACATACTTTTTTTTTTCATCAGGATCAACTGAAATACAGGGTTTGCTCCAAAATCTTTAACAAGCTCCTTCAAAATCTTTCTGAACATTCAGATAAGAAATTGTATCTGAAATGAGAATTTTGTTTTGAAAATAAAAAGTTTTCCAATCCCTCTGTGTCTGCTATAATCCCCCTCCCCCAGACCATTACTTATTGATTCTACTTCACGTCTCACCCTCCATCATACTTCACGGTTGGAATTCTATTATTTGTATAAAATACTATATTTGTTTTTTCCTACATCCATCACAGTGTAAAATATTAAATTTGCATTCCTTACCAGCACAACCACATTTTAAGACTATTCTGATTTTAAAATACATTCCTTTGTAAATTTTAGATTTCTATAACTAGGGTTATATTACTAAAAAATAATCACACACAGTTACCACCAAAATAGAAAATTAATGTTTAAGGTGAATAAAGTATAATGGATGATGTACTGAAGGCTTATATTTAAAACATATACTCGCACCAATTTACAGTAAATATCTGTTTTTCCATACCTTGTACAGGGAGGTTAATGGAAATTACATATTAATTTGTAAATTAGAGAATTAAGATCAGTGTTGATAAATCTCAAGCAGTTACAAAATACGAGCGTACTTTTACTCTGTTCAAAAACAATATTCAACAGGCCACAACTTAACAATTGTGACTTATACATTAAATATTTTGCTGAGAAGATTCACTATGTTTTTCAGTCATACAGTATCACTTCCTTTTCAACCCTTCAAACACTTTTTCGAGTTCAAATAAAGTCTGTTTTACAAACAAATATTTTGCAGTCTTTTAACTTATCCAACCTCTATTTTGGGGCACTGTTATCCTGACCTATTAACAAAGTCATGAATATTCATTCATAACAATTTAAGGCTATCTTCGGTCAATGTCAAAGGATAGGGATTAAACGGCAGACACAGGAAAATACCCCGAATTTCTGTTGATATGAAGTAAATAATTGTTTAAAGGAAAGTGTTCTTCGAATTTTGATTTTTAATAAAAATATGCAGTTTTCAGCATCATTGCAAAATGAAATTTGAATTTTCTATAATAAAGTACAGAAGATGAAAACGCCAAGTACATTTTACAGGAAATAACTGATTTTTTTCGAGTAGAATTAAATAGTATATAAGAAAGTATGCTTCCCTGTTTTGGCTGGTGTAGTCAGAATTATGAGTTTTGTGTTTTTATTAACTTTTAAAAATTTAAGTTCATTCTGAATTCTTTTTGACGTAGTTAGAACTATCTAGAACAGATGTAAAGCGAATTTACTCTTGGTTATGAACAGTTATTTTTGAGATACAGTCGCCAACTGAAATAATGGTAACTTGCAAATAGTGGACAATGGATTTATGATGCCCAGATACTTCGCATCTCAAAACTGATTAACTTTCTCATTTAGGAATGTTTTAAATATTTTCTGCGAGTGTGCTTTTAAAAAAATTCATTTATGTAGATAATTTTTAATTTTATAATGTCCTGCAATTTACATTTTCTTTTTTGCTTGTTATTGAAGAAATGTTTATGAAAATATTTAAATTCTGTGAAGCGATTAAACGAAGAATTGAAAGTAAACTTATTTTATGCTTGACCAAAAGTGGTGAATTAACTAAAGAACACAAATTAATATACCTTGAAGCTCACAATCTGAAATTATAATCTAATTATTGTAAAGCAATTATTATTTTACTAGCAAAGAATTTATATTTTCACTGAATAAATCTTATATTGGATGTAAAATTTTACCTTTGAGCTATTGGAACAATTATTAACCAAATCTTTTTTAATTTAATTAACAGAAACTTATGTTTTCAATTAATTATGCTCAGGTTCTAAGCCACATCCCAAATTCTTAACATGTTTTTGTGGAAAAATTAAAAATAGTGTAAAATAATTTATCGATATCCGATATACTTACAAAATAAAAAATAAATGAGAATTAATAAGTGAATAATTTATTTTACCAGAATTAAAACTTTTAAAAATATACCAGAACCCGCAATTTTCCTATATATATAACTATCGGTATCATGTTCTATATTTTCGGTCGGATGAATTTTTCCGTCTTTGATTCTAAGCCGTCCCCAATTTTTAGTAGTATTAACATCGGAAAAAAGTGCTCTGCTTAGATTCAAATAAATATGGTAATATAGCGATTTTAAAATCTCTGTTTCTTATAGTTTGTGTCTTTTTTTTTTCTATTCAAAATTACTGTCTGGCATTTTCTATTACTGAACATTTCTAGTTCCCTGGTCAAGTCCTTGCAGTGCCCATTTAAGCTCATTTTGGGCCCTGAAAGCAAAAGGTCTACAGGTCCTCTTGGATTGAAATTTATAACCAGAAAATCTGGTTAAGTCCATCTTATCAGGGCCCCTGCACTCTAAGCGCTCAATGCATAAACCGGCACTGAGTCCTTGACTAAATTTTTAATACAATAGATGTTGTGGTTTCTTAACATTACACATTTTACATATATCAAATTCAGAATTAAAACAAATTCAAAATATATCCATTTTAGTAAAATATATAATAAAATTTTTAAATAGTTAAACTTTTATATAACTTTTTATGAAACAGAAATATGTGCAGCATTAACATAAGAACAATGAACATATATTTGATGCTCATTGGAGTTTTTCTTGTAGTACTATTGTGACGGGTCTATCCGCGTTCTTTCAACTAATAAAAGCCTCTTGGGAAATTTGGGTCTTTAAAAATTATTCCATTATAAATCTTTTCCCGAAGACGACGTGAGTATGTAAATTAAGACTTGTATATAAAGATTAAACTTTCAAGTTAGAAGGACAGAGAGGTTAGACTGCTAACGGATATCAAAGATTAAAAGTTAAGCGAGTACTTTGTAGCTTATTTGTGTAATATTAAAGTTAATGATTTGGTCAACTATAGATTCAATTGGATTAGGTCGCTTGGAATTGGAAGGTGTATTGCCTGAAGGTAAGTGATTAAGACCTTGTATCTTGTCTACTTCGATATTGCTTTTCGTATTTAGTAGTTGGTGCATCTCTTAACTTGGGTAGTTGAATTTGTGTCATTGCTGTGAATTTGATAATAAATAGAATTTGTTATGAATGCGGCTTATCTTCCTTCTGACTCTCCCACACATACTCTAACCCTGAGAGAGGAGTCGAAGCGAACTGTTTTCTTCCAGAAAGGAAAATGTTACTGAATTTTTGGATAGCATTACGAATAATGTTTCATATTATGAGATACCCGTAAATTTTGGCTAACCTGAAAGGTCATCTCGCAGGCAGGGTGCAAGATTGGTTTGAGGTTCTGGGGGGAGCAACGGAAGCATTAACAGAGAGCTTTCCTGCGGTCAGAAGCAGATCAGAGGCAGAGAGATTTCTCATGGGAGATTTTTGAGGTTTAAAAGATAGGTACCCATTATTTATTGTCTCGTCTACATATCGTTTCAACAGGTTTAAATTTAAACTAGTAAAAGTTAATTATAGCAATTATCTGTTTGTATTCAATTGAATGGCGACTCAATCACTAATGCGTTCGGATATCCCCAAGAACCTCCACGATCAGCGAGATCTTGCCCTCAAACGATCTAAGGAGGACACACAGCAGAAAATTTAAAATGGAGTTGGAATTACATCTGTAGCATGAAAAATGGCATCGTTATGTGCAGACTAGGGGGGGGAGGGAGGAATAGAGTAAAATAAGCATTCAAAAAGTTTCAACTTCTCCACCCACATACGTTTTGCATGCAACTACGTGAAGAGAAATCTTTTGAATCTCTCTTGTGTAGGTATTTTGAGATCGGGCACAAAGTTTGTGGATTTGATTCTTACACTGTATCTCCATAATCAGAAATCCAACAGAGTAAGATCGGATGAACTTGGCGGCCACTGAACATGAAATAGCGGGAGACAATTCTGTCAACAGAATGTTGTGTTAAACGTTAGACAGAACATCATATAAGTGGGATGGAAACATCTTACATCTATGACATCAGAGAGAACTTTTTACTGTTGCAGTAATCTCTTTAAAAGTGTTGAAAAAGTTATTGCTATTCCTACCACACGATTTCAGCGTCGTATCGCATCATGCCGATTAGTGTAGATCATGTCCATAGAGTGTGCAGAGGCCAGCTTTACGACGAAATCATTATCAAAATCCAAATGTACTTCGTAATTACCAGCTTGTAGCATATGAAATAGGAACATGAGCTGGGCCGCTTTTTGCTTAGGCATGTGGCTAGGGCGCAAAGAACTGGAGGATGAAATCAGAGGGAAAAAAAATTAAAATTACAGCGAAAGTACCACGCCTAGCGAGTCACGAGAGAAGCATTTCTGCCCTTAAAGAGGGTAAAGGCTGAAAGGATGTTGCAATGATCAAAGCTCGAAGAAAATCTTTGTTGCACAAATATAATGACTCAACAAAGAATAGAGATGTCTAAAAGTAAAAGATAGTGGTAATAAGCTATGAAAAAGATAATTAACAAGTTGAAAACAGTTCATGCAATAATATACTCTATACTGTAATTGCAAACGAATTCATTAATTAACTATACTAATTTACAAAAGCGTGGTCCATGATGCCATAAGGTAAGAAATGAATGAGTGTAAGGAAAGGATGATGGCCAAACTATGCCATTATCCTTTCCTTACGGCAGTCCATAGGTAATGGAAACTCTCCAAAGGGCAAAACAAAAAGTGAAAAGATTAAGAGTTAAGGGAAAATCCCTCCCACATCCAGGACAAGATCGATGTCATATGTGGTTTTTATAGTAGATACAAAATGCCTCAGCAGTATTCTGTCTGCTCAGATAGTAAAACTTAGCTATTTTGCGGAGGTGTCATAGCAGTAATCAAATCGCAGTGCCTCTTCCTTCACGTAGGGTAACGACGTTAGACCTGAAAACTTGCATACCTTCGAAAATTGTGTTTTCAAGAGTGGGAATTATATTTATGTTGCACTTTAAAGCTACAAAAGGGCTATTAGCGACAGATCTCGTAATTTTGAACCATAGTCAAGTGACAAGGACAACAACTGAGCTGACACCCCCTCTCCTAACTTCCACACAAACGGGAGGACGTTTAAGCCCCGACAGATTTAACGTGCAGTGACCACCTCTACATGGCAGGTCTTCAGCGGTACCAAGCTCAAACTCATAACACGCAAGCCACGAGTCCATGACCTTAACCACTAGGTAACCGCGGCCATTGTGTTTTCAAGAAACTAAGTAGGCTAAGTTCAGTGCAGACAATGGGTTATTATTTCTACTTTTTTAAAAAAAAAAATCTCTGCTAAATGGAACTATTTTTGTACTACAATATTGTTCTAACTCCATTTTTGCTTCTTCACTATGATGATCATATGTCAAAGACAAAAAAGTAGGTGCTGCTATTTGAAACTTTGTCATTGTTACCATAACTGGGAAAGCTCTGATAAAATCCTTCTTGAGGACATACCTTATAATACCTGAATTCAAAGTTTATTCCATTCCCTTTAATGTAAATCTGGCTAGGGGGTCAATATCAGCAAATTTTCTTTAAAATCCTTCTGAAAATAGTTTTATCTAATTCCGTTGATGTATATCAATTCTAACAGACTCGAGCTATCTAAAGATTAAAAATTTAGGAAAAACTAAGGGCACACACATATTTTTCACAGTATAATCTCTTTTACTTGGTTCTAAAACAATGGTGAGGAGGCTTGGGCACGTCAAGAATAGACATGGCCCTATGTCCAAATATAGAGAAAAGAGTAAAAGTAAATACATAAATATTTTATTTGCACAATATGTCTGTCATATCACAAGTTTCAAAAACATCACAAAAACACCCAACAATAAAAAAATTGCATGAAACGAGCACATATAAAAAAAAAAGACTGATTTGATCTGTGAGGTACTTTAAATTATTTTAACTTACAGATAATATACAAATTGACATGACTATTAAAAACTACAGAGTAGAAACTGCTAATTCTTTATAATGCACATATTTGATATAAAAAGACAAAGTATAATATTTGATCTTCGAGAGAGAATGCAAGAACCAAACAATAACATACAAGTATGCAGAAAATAACACATTCAAAACATGCATTTTATGAAGTATTAATCCAAATTAAATATATCAAAGAGCTATTATGAAATCAATGTAAATATTTGCAAATGTAGCGAATAATTTTCATATTTTCACCCCTATGCTTTCACACATTTTTTACAATTATCGAATAACAAACAACACAGAATACTCTCTCATTTGTTCATATATTTTACATCACAACTTAGAACTAATGGCTTTAAGTAAAAAAAAAATTCATCCCAATAAATAATATATCACAATTTTTCTTAGCTATGAATTTTTTTTTGCATTTATAAGAGCAATATGCTTTTACATCAAATCTCCTTATAGTAAGAATGAAATTCTAAGAAACTTAAAAATACTGTCAGATACTACTTAAAGAAAATTAATCTATTACCTCAATATCAAAAAAATGCATGGAATGATGTTAAACATCTGAAGTAATTTTCTATAAAAAAAGAAATACTAAATTCTACTCTGCCATTGTACACACAATTCAAATACTCAATTTTCAACTCAAAAACTTCTAATCATAACACAAAATTATACTCCGAATAAATTTTAAAACTCAAATATCATATGTTACATGCTTTTAGTAAAGAACATATTGACTCCTGCAGTAATATTCTAATATCTATGGCCTTAAATTTAATATTTACCAACTTAATTTGATATATAGTAAATTCTGCATTTTCCTTTCCTCAAACCAGTATAAAATAAAGAGTTTTTCAGTAAATAATTCTCCATAATCATTCCTACATACATAGGATAAAATCAAACAATTAAATAAATTTTGCTTTAAGAAAATATTTTTCTTTATGAAATGGGATAATTGAAAAGTTATTTTCAGCATAAAAATTATTATCAGGATAAGCACTATTAAACAGATGACTTGAAAAAAGTTACTTTATGAAAAATTAAGTTATTGTCCAGCTCTCGTGTCAAGGATTTCAATACATGGAATAGTGAGGGGGCAGCGGGTAGAGAAAAACAGGCAAATGATGCAAATAAGTACCAAGAAGTTGCAAATAAACATTGCTTTTTCATTCATTCATGTATATCCACGAATACACACAAATCTGACTAGAGCAGTTTTGCCACCTATTTTGAATTACAGCATAGGCTTTTTAAAAACAAATAAGTTGGTTTTTGGATACAGTAAAATGAAGCAGAAAAACACCAGAGCATATACTTAGGTCACATTAAAAGAATTCGATAAGTTCTTTAAAACGATACAAGCAACTTTTTACTACAATTAAAGCTCTATTTTTAAAGAATGAAATTTTAGAAACTGCATAATGAAGAAATTTAGTCCTTAATTACCTTATCATAATTGAAATAGTAGGTAATATACAAATGTACCTTGACGTACAAATGCCCAACATGAAAATATGTGCGAGTGAGAGTGAATATTAATGTCGATAAAAATATGGGAAACAAGCCATTACTAGGTCAATCTTTTCCTAGAGATATCCAAGAAAAATTGAATGAGAGCTGCAAGAGTTAAAAATGGAGATGTGAAGCTGCCTTGGTAATGTCGAAATCATCACTCTGTTTATATTACCAAATCTTGAACATCGTTCAGTTACCCAGCAAAAATTCTGATACATTGAATTTTAGATTTGTGGGCTCTTATACGAAGAATTGGCTAACTTTCCCAAGCAAGATCATAAGTCCCTTATAAAAACAGGGCATAAAAAGAACAATAGGGAGTAAAGGAAAAAGGGATATTCATAGAATTAAAACACAAGCAATGTTAGTAAAACTAATAGAATTGGCAAAAAGTATAATCGTACTTCGACTGATCATGCAGTTGTGCTATTTAATGACATTTACTTAATTCAGAAACTTTCTAACACAGAGGAAAAAGCAAAGCTCAATTAGAAGTTTTCATCACCAAATTTATTTGTAGATTAGTGAAAAAAGTATGGAAAAAAATTAAACTAAGAAAAAAGTCAAACAAAAGAAGAAAATTAATACTGTATGTTATTCAATTCCATCAAAGTTTTTGTTTATTTTTCATATTCTTTTATACATATTTGTATAAAGTATTTGTTCAACACATAAAAAAAAAATGATTTCAGATACAAGCCATTTGACTTTTGTCACTTGGTCATGGAACGAATTCAACTTATGTCTCAAGGTACCTCTGTATTTAATTCAAAACAATTGCTCAACACTAGGATTACGGCAATGTTTATTTTGACCAGAAAAATCCATTAATTTGACATAAACTTTTTAATTAACATTTTGATTATTAAGATGTAGTCTTTTTAAAAATAAAAACACAAAACTATAGAAAAATATCTCTTAAAGCAGGGGTGTCAAACTCACGCCCGCAACATACGTTTTTGGGGCTCTTGGCCAATGTATCAACACACAATAATACATAATAAAATAAAAAAAAAAAAAACAGATGCGGAATAAAAACAAGATAGGTAGGATATGCTAAACTTTTTTTTTTAATTACACTCTTGCTATTATTAAACACATGAAGTACTTTTATTTCGAATATATTTATTAATTTTTTTTAACATTCAAAGCATGCGGTCATCAACTAAATATAAAATAGAACTTGCGGTCTGTAATATCACATGAGTTTGACATGCCTGCTTTAAAGAAACATTAATTCGTCAATAAGCTTTGCTATAAAAAGAAAAATGCAGCAGTGCAGTCATTTCCAAAATATTTAAAGAGATACTTCATTTTGCATAATTATTGTAATTTTTAGGTCAGAAATATGCTAATTATACTATGGCTAAAATTGCACATATAGGAAAAAAAGTTTCGAGATAAGATTAATTTGACTTGAAATTAAAAGCATATTATGAAAAAAGAGCAATTTAAATATATGTAGTACATACTCCTCATACACATTCCAATAAAAATATGCCACTTTCTCTCTTTTGAAAACTAAAAAATGACCAGTATTATATATATATATATATATATATAAAACTTTTAATATATTTAATTTTTTCTTATTTGATTAGTAATGTAAAAGCAAAATATGGTTTCATAGTAAAAAATAATGGGTGCATGCATCTTCTTAACAGACCAACTAAAGGGACTAAGATTTCTTGCAGCAATAATATATATTTTACTGTGATTGAGTTGTTCATTACTTTACAACCTAACACATGTTTATAATTTATTAGTTCTAAAATGTCACAAACATCTAATAATTGTTGCACAAAACATTCAATATAATCTTTTTGGGGAGGATAAAATATACGTTGGTCTGTGATGCAGTTAATAAAGAGTAGACAACATTTTAGCAATTATTTTCCATTCGAAAGCGAAGGCTTTTATCAGCAATAACTATCTAAATCTTTAAAAAGTTGAATAGAATCAATTTTTTTATGCTTATACTCAAATTATTGCATACGATTTAAACTAATGTATTATTACTAATGTTAAAAAGAACAATATGTCTGCTATAAATAACTTGGAATTTTTTCCAATACATACATTTGAAAAACACCTTTTGTAACAAAATTTAAATCCCAATTGCACATTTTCCCAGTGCATAATAAAATTGCAATTTCATTAAAATAAATTCCGACTAGGAAAAAGTACTCTGAGGAAAAATAAACATAAAATAATTTAGCCTTAAAATAAACAAATTTTCACCAAACTAAATTCCATGATAATTTAATAACATATTGCTAAAATGCATTTCAATCAAACTTATATAGAAAAGAAATTATATTGCACAAAGATTTTTCAAAATATAATATAAAAAAGTAAAACAAATTAATATCTGAACATTTAAAAAGTACTTCACACTGAACATATAATTAGAAAGAAATGAATTTTATTCATTAATTCATTCATCAAATGCATAATTACTTTGAATAATTGGAACCTTCTATATTGGAACCTTCTGTTTTTTTGCTATACAAAAAAACTAAGGGAGTAAGAAACACATTTTTTTCTATAAATGTTTTAATACCCTTAATCACTGGCCTAACTTGGATCAAACAAGTTAAAAACAATCACTTGATGTTTATATCAGAGATTTAATATTTTTAATTGAAAATATCAGTTATTCTGAATATTTGAACCTCATTTTTCATACTTCCAAAATATCTGTTTTTACTAAATAAATAAATAAATAGCAATCAATTCATGAAATTTCTTTGCTGCTAATACTAAAGTAGATAAATAACACATTTTTATTTCAGAAACAGTTAACCATCATTTGTTCACTGAATTGTGAATAAAATTTAACCACATATAAATTTAATAATTTTCAAAATCAAACATTTTCACGCAGACACATATATATAAAAGAAAAAAAAAATATGACAGTAGAAATTTTCATGAAGAATAGGAACAAAATTATTTCTTGAAATGTAAATACATAAACTGTTTCAACAAAATAGTGAAGCTCATATATAAATAAATTTCAAAACTGCATTTGCTCAATATGAACTGTCAACAGCTCCCTGATCAACAGTAATTAAATACAGTTTTTATACAGTTATAAATAAAATTAGTTAAATGCAATGGATCTTAATGGCTAATGGAAAAATCATACTTTAAACCTGTAGATTGTCAGGTGTTGGAGGCAGTGGTCTGGATTTAAATGGAGGCTTCAGAGAAGCCTTTGAAGAATGAATGGGTGTTAAATTGCCCTGTTTTTCAAATTTTTGAGCTAATGATGCAACAACAGAGTTTTCATTTGTCCTCAATTCCTGTGGCAAGATTTTAGAAATTGAACTGTTTGATCTGTTAGCTACCTGATGAAGAGCGCTAGCTTTTTCTGGCATGTTACTACTGCTTGATTTGTGATGTAACACATCACAGTTAGTGTTCTCCATCTCACTATTTTGCAGATGTTTGTGTACAAAAGACAAAGAAGTATCAGAAAAATCTAAAGTTTGACAGTCATCATAAAATGAGGAGTTAGGAGTAGGAGAACGCTCATTTTCACTAGATGTTGCAAAATCATAACTACAAATATTCTGTTGTGGCTGAGATTGTGAATTACTTTTGGGAGGTGGTGGGCGAGGTGGAGGACAGTTAGGTCTAAAAGTAACTGTACTTACAGGTCTGCTTCCACCAGAGTTTTTGGATGGATTTCTAAGGTTAGATATAGGTGTAACAGTAGTAACACCTGCCATAGATGGAATCCATGAGAGTTCTCTTTTGGAAGCACTGATTGGTCTTGGAGGAGCAGGTCTTGAAGGAACAAATTTATTCAACTGCCCACTCACAGAATTTTGAGGTATAGGAGGAGATATCTGAACTTGAGATTGACTAGACATATCAAAAGCATTTTTATTTGCTTTATTTGTTACAGAAGAGAGAACACTATTTGAAGAAATTGGAGGTGGAATTTGAATTGGTTCAGATATTTCCAAGGAGCGTAAAGTATTTCTATTGAAGCTGAATTTTGGAGGTGGTTGTGCTTTCCTCTGAGTTGTGGTTTTTGTTCTTGATCTAAAATAACAATAAATGGATTAAACAATAATCCAAAATTTCAATATCAACATAATTTTGAACAAGAAAATGGCACTCTTTCAGGAAACTTTTATTTGAAAGGTTGAAGTTTTGCAAAGAATACGCAATTTCAAGTAAATCTTTATCATACTAAGATATATTTATAGAATGAGAGGATATCTTTTTATGAAATTAAAATTTATCTTCAATTAAATAAATTAGTTTAAGAGAAAAACATTAATCATTAAACTTCTAAGTAAGCAGAGTGAAAAGGACAGTTAGATACTTTAAAAATTCAATCATTCATGATTCAAACTATAATTGTTTTAGGTAAATATATATTTGCTCCCCTTCTAAAATTTATTGTTTAATATGAAAAAATACATTACTTATTGAAATTTAACTTTAAACACATTGTAGAGTTTTCATATTTAAGAATACCTCCTATTTTTGAAAAACCTTGTAATAATCAAACATTTACAATCAAATCAAATCTTTAAAAATCAAGTCTTCTAACTGGAGAATATAAATCATACTTTCAGCATGAAAAATAGCATGATAGGCATTACTAAACAATAAAACTTACTTAATATGAGCTTTATGAGCTTTTTTGGACCACCAAGTTTTCAAATGACTTCTAAAATAATATATAGCAGCAGCTGCCAGAACGATTAGGGGCAATAAACCAAGGAAAATTATATACATTGCAACCACAAAAAAATAATCTGAAAAAAAAATGACCATTCATTAGACAGAAAAATCAATACAACCATACATTCACAATAACAACCTCAAGCAGTATTTTTTTAACTTACAAAAATTCTAAATTTCACAAAAATGAAACTTTTGCAATTGACTATAAACAAAACTGAAATACAATAATAATAATAGACAAAATCAAAATTGCTCAAAATGAATATACTCTTTAAAGTCATTACAAAAAACCAAGAAGCTAGATGTGAACTTACTACTAGGATCGGATACTGGTCCACTATCGATGCTTCCTCCTGGACCAGGAGAATCACAATATGGAGGAGCATAACCAATATCACAGTGGCAATTACCATTATTATTACATACCTAAATGTAAACAAATATTTAGGAGGGATAAATAACTAAACAACAATGCCAGTAACATAAAAAGATATGTTTCAGGAAAATAAATGAGAGAAAAAAAAAAATCTAAAGGGTGATTAAGAAACATGGGTGACATCAGATCTGGTTCTTATTCGAGTAGTTTTAGCACAAATAAAAATATTAAAAAATTCAGGTAGTTTGTGAAATGTTTTCAATAATTCTTTATCACAAAAATGATTTGATTCATAGAGAGAGATGTCTACACATATTAAAACATTACAAGAACCACTTTCAGCTAACTGTTTACGATCAGTTTTTTGATGAACACAAAAGAAATTTTCAGTTCAAATTGGAAAAATGACATCTTGTGTAAGTTCGTTGCTTTCTTTTGCCCGCACGCACTAGCGATTATTCCTTTTCCAAGTCTAGCAGAAAATTCGATGTGAAAAAGTTCCAATAAGTAGCTCACCAATTTTTCTGTTTTCAAATACATACAGTATAATATACAGAATGTCATAAGATTAAATGGCATACTCAGATTTCTTAGAATGAACTATTTAAATATTTTTTTCATCTATATGACGTGATAAACATTTAAGGATACTTGTTTGAACATCCAATGACACCTACAAAAGATTTTTTATTTCCCTGTTTTTTTGTACAGTAGCTCTGCACTACTATGTTATTGTTATGAAATAAATTCATATTTTCATAATTGTCACACATTAGATGACCAGGTAGAAATTTTCATTTTGAATTTTACTATTTTTAATGAAATTGAATATTTTAAACTGCTCTGCAGTACGATGTTATTGTTCTGAAAATATGAATTTATTTCATAATTGCTGCATATTAAGATGACCAGGAATAATTTTTTACTTTGAATTTTATAATCTGGAATGAAATTTAATATTTTTAACTAGAGTTCATGATTAAAAACTCATTGCTACTTTTTGATAGTTGATTTTTATATAAGTGCTGCTCCAATTGCTCTAAAAAAATTGCAAATTATGATATTTAACAGCAAAATTAGATGTTCAATAAATTTAAATAACACTGCTGACTACACAAAATGCAACACCAAGAAGGACCACAGATATCACAGCAAAAATTTATTTGGTAGATAACATGCTGTACAAAGATCAAATGATTAAAATTACAGCCTCTAGTGACATATGGATGAAGACAAAATTAGTAGTCAATGTAGCCGGTATTATTGGCAATAACCCCGGCCACACACCACAGCATAAAATCAAAGAGGCTTTCGATGATCCTTGAGGTATAGTAGTCCATGAGGCTTCCACATATTTCTGAAGTTTATCTGGTGTCGCAACGGGTGGTATATCTCGGGCCAGTCGCTGGGCAAGCATGTATCACACGTTTTCAATTGGTAACAGATCAGGAGAACAAGCAGGCCAAGGAAGCAATTCAATCTGATGGGTAAAGAACTCTTAAACATTGCTTACCACATGTAGTCCCGCATTATCCTGTTGAAATATAGCTGATGGCAAGCGCTGAATGTATGGAAAGACCATGGGCTCCAACACCTCTGAGATGTAGTGCTGGCTGTTCAGTGTACCGGTAAAGCGTACTAAAGGGGTGCGGCAGTGAAATCCAATACCACACACACACTCAAAACCCTGATACCGGATGCAGGACCAGTGTGGCGATGCATAACACAACAGTTCAGCAACCTCTCACCACGGTGTCTCCAAACTTGAATTCGACCATCATGATGTTGCAAGCAGAAGCGGGATTTGTCAGTCTAATGTTGTTCTATTCCGTTGTCCATGTTCACCGTTCATCGCACTATTGGAGGCGCAAACGCCTGTTGGTAAACAGCTTACACAAAAAAGGGAAAAAAATTGCTGTACATTAAATTGCTAATCTGTTCTTAGCTCATATAGCGCTTGTGGGTGGCGCTACGGTCACCCGTGATCAGGGACATCTTAAGGCATAGGCCCGGGGTCTTGTCTCGTTCTTGACTCAGCCTGAATAAGATCACAATTAGAATAATTTCAACAGTCAAATATTATTTCCAGTTGTATTCTCAAAAAAACTGGGAATTTCGGACGATATGTCAACTGGCTACATGTGATGACCATCGCCCTTGCACAGTCCTAGTTCTATGACTATACTCCATTATTATTCATTTAATTGAGCCAGTTTGTGTTGTTATTGTTTGTACGAGTATTTGACAACATATGCTATGTACTGTCTACTTTTAAGGGTCACGGGGGGGGGGGACATTTGTGTAGGAGCCAAGGGCCTCAAGAAGTCTTAAGACGTCCCAGCCTGTGATGTGCGTCTGTGGTATAATATGCTAATGATTTGCATATTTCATTGCCACCAACACACATGATGTAAATTTCACATGGATTGCATGCTTTTCCTTCAGGGTGTTGCATTCTGTGTGGCCAGCAGTGCACAAAGGCAGATTTCAAGAGATTTCTACACCCTAATATTAGCTTGAAAAACAAACCAAAAACCAGAGAAAAAAAATTCTATCAAGATATTTTTGATCAGTGAAAATTGTAAAATTAGTATTTAAAGTCTCTGTTTCTCATGCTTGTGTGCACACATACACACACTGAAAATTTTTTAATATGAAATTATATGTAAATAAATTATTCATGTATAAACTAATTACATATATATACTACTTCATACAATACCAATATATACTGCTCCAAATATAATTTGTTTGACTTTGGAATTAGAAAACCTTTTAAAATTTTTTATTGCAATTGAACAAAATCGAATTTATAGTTAAAATGGTTGAAACAGTTCTAATTTATACATGAACAAATTAATTATGTTCTGTTAATAGTCTACATTCCACTTACATTCAAATGTGATAATTAGATTTAGGAATAATAGGGGAGGGGCGTTAGAAGCTGTATAATGGGTTATTATGTACAAAAGATTAACTTTTGAAAAAGTTTCATATTTAATACAACTTACAAATACTTTAATGCTGTTCATTTGAAACTAAAACAGGTTGGTCAAATTTTTTTCTGCTTTCGAATACCATGTGACAAGGGGATTAATAATAAATTATAAGTAAATAGCCCTTTAAGAATTCTTTTCTTTAGTTTTGATTTCCAAGCTATTTAAATGAACTGTAAGAAAATTTTAATTTAAGGGCTTCAAGATAGAGAATCCAAAGAAAAATCTTACATTAAATAAAAATTCTGACTCGTGATTTAACTTCTTTTGGCATTGGAACATAATAATTATGCATGATAAAAATCTGGTGTAGTAGTTGAAATTGTTTTAATGGTTAACCCTCTAGCTGCATAGTTAAAATTATCAAAGTAGGTTCAAAAACTGCATATTTTTTTAATAACATATTTCAAATTTACATATTAAATCTGCATTTTAGAGTTCAAATATACAAAGAATTTTTATTTTAAAATACAGAAATAGATCATAAAAAATGGTGTGAGGAACGGCACGTGATAGAAGTGAAACTCTTCTTTGGCGACATTGGAACATTGATTATTTGCCCTAATAATCCAAACTGACCGTGTACTTGTCTCAATCACCTAATTTGCATGAAAAATATTCGTAGTGAAATGAGTCTTTCTGATACTAAATCCAAAGTAGAAAGATGTGCAAGAATTTCTGGGTATAACCATTATATTGTGATAAATTTGGTATACTTTTCCTATTTAAACTTTGTCGGCAATTGTAGCATGCTTCCCGGTAAAATATGTTATAAAATATTTTTGTGCTCAGCAAAACAGGCATTTTCAAATAATTTCTAAGCCATAATCTATCATAAATTGAATGCCCGTGACCGAAAAGATTATCAATGAATCGCTTCTGAAAATCTTTGTGAGCATTTTTATGGGAATCATAGTCTTTGTAGATAGTAAGATAGAATTTATTATTGATTTACATGCATCGGTTCCAACACGCACTAGACTTGTTGAGGATTCTGTAGTTAATGGCACAGGGTGGTTCACTAAGTTCGTATTAATCTGTGTTGTCATTAGAAGAGTCTTAATAGCATTCCCCATCCCTTAAACTGGGAGTATTTTGCAGTAATTTTTTTTTCCGTGCTCGATATTCTCTCATGTACTCTGATGGCAATTTAGCAGTAGCACTTGATGAATTTGCACTATTTTTCGGGTTTTTTTGTCACTTTTTCAACTGGACTTGCTGCTAGTTTTTCTTTTCTTTCATGAAACTCTTTTCATCTTTGTGCATTTGATCTAGGCATTCTAACTAGAACTAATAATAATTCAATGCAAATGAAAATTAAAAAAACAAATTAGCCGCCGAACACAGCCATGTAGCCAAAAATATATGGAAATACTTCAAAAAGGCACGCTTTTACTGCGACAGCTATTTTGTCTACACCGTAATACATAGATGTTCCCGGGTCTGGGGGAAAAGGACCCCCAATCGAAAGGTGGGCAATAATCTAACTTTTTCATGGATATGACGTAAGTCACATGGTGTCCCCGCTCCCCCTTTTTCCACCCACTGACTATCCTGTCACCATGGCGACGACTCGGGGGATGGGGAAGATCACTTCCGTTTGCATTTTTGACTGTCACGCAAAACTGGAAAAATTTCTCTTTTACTCCCAGGTTCACTTCAAAAAAATATCAACATAAAAGAAAACGTTAACAGGAACAGCACGGGTTGCACAGCTAAACAGTCGGAAAAAATGCACACACAGAAATAGCGGGTTGCGCAGATTTTGCTACATCTACGTTGCAAGTGGAAATCGCGGGATGCATAGCAAGAGGATTAACAGATTCAAATCCACCTGTTAACAATAGATATATGTGTAGGCTTTAAATATATATATGCTAGATTTCCTCTCATCATTACTCCAAAATCTTTCAGCAAAATTTTAAGAAATTTGATATTTAGTCCAGTTTTATGATGTAAGCAAGACGTTTGAAAGAAAACGCAAATGCAACAAGAAAATTGTTAAGAAATTAATTAATACATCAATTATAAATTAGCTCCCTTTGAGTCATATTAATAATTACATCAATTTGTCTAGATGTGGTGAAAATTGCGAAGATTATTAAGGATGTACTTTTGACTTTGATAAAAGGAATAATTTTTCTGATCGAACTTTTACAAATTTCCAAATACAGTGAGAAAGTAAGTCTCTCAGCAATAGTTAATATTACAGAGCATGTGCTCATATACACACAAAAAAAAAGCTAAAACATATTCCAATTAAGAATTTTAAAAAAAATCTCAGTAAAAGCAATATAAATTTTTATAACAAAATAGTACAAATCATTTTCCTCAGTAATAATTAAAAAAAATATTGCACTTCAATAAATTGAGACAATTAGAAATTAACAAAATTATATTCATTTCTGATATCTACCAGCCAATTATGGTAACTGAAATACTTTAAAAGCACTTTATACACATAATGAGAAAAAAAAATTAGAATTACAAATTAATATACAGAGCATGAATATATTACTATTTAATACATACAACACATTTAACCTACCCCACGACCACTGCATCCATATGGACACTCAGTTCCTTTAATAAAATTTACAGGCATACATTTTTGATTCAGACAAGCCTATAAAACAAATTTTTAAAAATTATTCAAACAGAAAAATATTGAAATTTTTTTACAAAAACTTAAATGTATTTCAAATTATTACAAGTTTCATAACTATTCCAAAAAATATTCTCAGTGAATCTTTCAAAATTTTGTTCATATAAAATATAATTTTTGTCTTTTACAATTTTTGATAACAAGTATACCTCAGCAACCAGTAACAAATATTTGTAAAAACAGAAGAAAATTATTTTGAACTTCTGAGTTTCTTTCATACATTTTACACTAAGTTGAACTCATGAAATGAGCACTTTAGGCGTAAAACAATTTCATAAACATGTTAGAAACTTTATGTGTATAACGAATTTATCGAGTGTATTCCCTATTTAACTGAGTTATTGATGATTTTGTAGTAATCGATTTTGTACAATTGAAGATGCTGGATAAATTGACATTTTAAGTTTATTTTACATGTAGAAAATACTAGCACAGAAAACAAACAGAACAAAAAAGACATGTGCATTTTACATGACAAGGACATGAAGAGACGCGAACTTTCCACAGAATCTCGGCTTTTATATAAAATACAGAATGGAAGTCCCATGACTTCCTACAATTTCTCTTCTGAATGTGACAAATGTCATACGAGGTGATTATATAAGGAATGATTACAAAAACGCTGAGTACATAATTTTGCAGCGTTAAAGTTACGATTACTGAAAAACTGATTTGGGAGTAAAAATAAGTAAGAATATTTTGGTTAATGTCATCAAAGCTATTAATTTTGACCACTAGCAATACAAATGAGTTACATTATTCAAAACAACATTCAAAAGATATTCCCTCGCCTTTCAGAAAATGACATAAATCTCTACTGGATCCTAGGAAGTTTCTAATATTGAGTTAGTTTAGACCAATGGTCTTCAAACTTTTTCAACTCACAGAACCCCTAGAACTAGAATGTTTTTGTGGAACCTCATACCATACACATATACTTTGAAGAATATATATCAAAGTAACATTTAATGTAGATCAACATGTTATAGGCACTTTATGTAAAGGCAATTAAAAAAAGTAATGCATTTATATTATTAAACAATTCTAATCTAATTCTTTAATATAATTAACTCATTAATAATATTAATTTGTGATTCAAGTGTTACCTATTGATGCATTATATTTAGTAACTGGGACATATGCTTGCTTTCTTTCACACAAAGTGTCGGAGTTTAGGTCAATTGAGAATTAAAGGTAATCACATAACATATGCAGAGTTTAATTTATTTCTATACTTTGTTTTTGTAGCCACTTACATTGAGAAATATATTTCACTTAAACATAATGTTCTATGAATGGCACTAGAATGTTTATAGCTGTGTGAGAAATCCCATGTATTTTGCATGAATTTGCAATCTAAAATTTAAAAGCTGAGCTACCTTAAATTTAGATTTTAACATCAAATCTGTTGATATGTTGTTTCCACTCCTTTGTTATAGGTGTCTTTTCCACAAATGCAAAAAAGGTGCATTTTCCATTAGAAAACTAATCAGTTTTGAAAGTCATTGTGCCAACTAATGAGTATAAAATTATCTTTTGGAACCGAGATAGTAAGCAATGGAATATTCACAATCTAGTAGGAAGTATATATATAAATAGATAAAATGTGTTTTAATATTCTCTTATTATATTATAAAAATTTGAAAAGTGTTGCAAAATAATGCTACTATATATATAAATAAAATTTTCAGTTTTAATGAATGGGGGAGGGGAGAGGATAAGCTTTAGATGCTTGTAACTATATAAACTTTATAGAGAACGTGAATCCATTTTGCACACATATTTATTTCTTCTCGATTTTTTTTATTATGACTTGTGGAATCCCTAGATATGCCTTGTGGAACCCCAGGGTTCCGTGGAACACAGTTTGAAGACCACTGGTTTAGAGATTAAAATAACACAAAGGATATTTTAAGTAGAGATGAAAATTTTACCTTTCCATCACCACACTTTGCACCATTTGGAGTCAAGCCAGGATCAGTGTTAAATAATCCAAGATCAACTATAGCAGACCTGCATGTATATACTTTACCTCTAACATTTATAAACGATCTCGCTAGAATAGCTGCTGATTCCATTCCAAATTCAAGTTTTTCATTTAAGTGTGTGCAATGTAGCATTCCACACAAAATATCCCTAATAAAAGAAAAATCCTAAAATTCAGGAAACTTTTTTCAAATATTAACATTTTATTTGAATCTAAAAAAATGACTTTGACAGAGATTTATAAATTCACTCAGTGATAATATTTCTTAATATTTTTTTCACTACAATTAGATAAAAATACTGTCAAAATTACAGCTAGAAACTGGTTCCATGTAAGCAAAATTTAATAAGTTTGAGATAAGGAGTTTAATTGCACTCATGAATTGCAATTTAAAGTTGTATTAAAATAAATAACAGAAAAGTAACCAATGTAAAAGAAACAGTTCAAATTATAATCTGCTTTTAAAATCAGAGAGCAACTACCACATTTATAATACCAAATCATAATAATCCATAGAACTCAATCTTTTCTTTGGGTAGAACTGTCACTTTGTGGGATTGAAATATGTAAAAAGGATTTATTGCAAAGGTTTTCTTACGATTTCTTTTCTAAGAAGGTTATGTACTCTTTTAAATTTCATTCAAAATAAAATTGAGAATCCTGAGCTAATATCCAATACTATTAAACTTCTCTAGGATTTGTATTCACTTAACACAGACACAAAAATTTCAAGCTAATAAAAAAAATCAAAACTGGTTTATTTAATATATGATAAAGTTTTAATCAGTTTTGATGGAATCATTTTAATGCATAACAAAATCTTCCTATCTTTAAAACTAATGAGTAATACATTACTAGCCCCCTTTTAATGCTGAATTTTTGATATAACAAGATTTATGGATATACAAGTTAATGATTAGGTGCTACCCAGTGACGTAGCTACCAATGGGCTAAGGGGTGCCATGCACCAGGTTCATCAGACCCTGACCACCAAGTAAGCCAAACTTGTGATAATTTCTTAAAATTTAAGACATAAAAATAAAAAGTTGCAACATAGCAATTCAATTGAAAGTAATTTTGAACTTGCGGGGAATTACCCTAAATTCTTTCAGTTGTTTGTTTAGTGTTGCGAAGTTTACTTATTCAAAAGTTTATATTATTTTCAATTTATTCCATTTTTCTACAAACTGTTACTTACCATACTTTTTATTTACATCTTAAAAAACCTACACAAGAGGCAATTCCTTCCCAGTTACATTCTATTTTTAATAACAATATGTTCCACAGTAAGTTAGCTTCCTATTTCAATATTTTGCAATCTTATGGTATTTTCTAGTTCATGTATACTTTTTGTATCGTTTCCTGTCTATCTCGGGGAACTATTTTGTAGCTCTAAGCCCTCTGGAGGGTGAGATCACAATCCTCCCAAATAAATAACCAGGGATTCCCCAATGATGTTTATCCTTCCTTTTAATGTTATAGTAAGTACTCAAGCACATACAAAATGTATTGCATAAATTATAGAACTGAAATTAGGGATAGAAAAAGAAAAGAAATCCAGAGGTGCATTTAAGCTCAAACAATGCCAAGAAAGAGAACATAGTAAACAAAAATTGTAGCTTCATATATTTAAAATATTCAAATATTTTAACTTGGTAAAATCTAACCAAGAAAGGACCCTCATTTTTTTAGCATCAGGTCCTTCGAATACATATCTAGCTTCGCCATTGAGTGTTTCTAACATTAATTATTTTAATTTGGTTAAAATTTGTCATTCTACAGCTAGACATGTTTTTGAAACAGGTTTACTAGATGAAGATGATTCAATTTCGTTAAATTTCATTAGATTGGGTATAAAACACTTTGATCACACATTTAACACGACTTTTCACTACTTGGGTGTAACTGGGGAAATCTGCATTTAAGTAATTTAACATACTCTAATCTGGAAGAACAGGTATTACATTTACAATTGATAATCGACTGGAAATCAGAAAACAACCACTTACTAATTATGCTTTTAGGTTTCTCGCTTGCCACAGCTCTTTTTTTAAATTGGTGTTGTACCAGAGGCTTGAAATGACCTTAATCAATATCATTATTTGAAATATTGGAGCCTCTAGGTATTTGTAGATCTCCACAGTTTCACTTGAAGTACTACTTTGATAAGTCTGGGGCACTTTGCCCTTAGTTTTTTTTTTCTTCTTCAAGCCACTTTGCTAATTTATGTGTTTTTTTAATGCAAGTCAAACAATCCAAATTTTTCCAAACCATACACAATTAGCCCAAACAGACAAATACAATTAAATAAAAGGAATATGGATAACTTCATCAGATTTCTTTTTTAAAAATGGCTATCTTTTTAAGAATGCTGCACTATCCTATAGTTAAAAACTGCAGGAATAGAAGTTTTTACGTTCAAGCATTTAATCTTAAATCAATCCTAATAACTTCTTGAATAAATGTTTAGTAAGCTAATTTACAAAAACTTTCATATTTATTGTTAAAGTGTAGTGACATATATCATATTTTTGGAAACTGCATTTTAAGATTGTTCGAGCATGGGCACAAGTTGACACTCATAGTACTTTTTCACCTTTCTATCATTTAATATTCCCATATTTTCTTAATTGGTAATATCGGTCGACACTTTTAATTTTTAAATCATTCAGTTCAAGTAAAGCTTCCATTTTTTTAATGTTTAATAAATTTTTGTATCTATGAACTAAAAAAAAAATAAAAAAAAAAAAAAAAAAAGGAATCATAACACAATCCATCAATCAAAATATGTATAACATTAACTTTAGGTATAAGAAATTTTGCTTCATTTGAAAATTATTCAAAGCATTCAAGTGCTCAAATTTATTTTTTCCAGTTAAATTAGTATTAATTACCAATCATAATTAAAAAATCATTTACATTAAATATTAAAAAAGATGGAATTATACATAGAGATTATATGACAGAATAGACATGGTTAGACATAATAATTATTCTTTAAATATGTTGTATAAATAAATGAAAATGATGAATTGTTAATAGGCATTATTAAACAGAAATACACAGTTGTTTTAATATATACTTAAAAATAAATAGTGGCAAAAAATGGTAGTTTTTATACAATTATTATTAGTCACAAAAAACTTAAAATTATTAGGGCGAAACATTTAATGAAAAAGCAAAGTTCGTCATTTGAAAACTTAAGATGCAAAAATAGGTAAACTTATCAAAGGAACAAAATTAGTTAAAAATTAAATACATACTCTTTTCGACAAGCCTTGTAAGTCTGATTTGTTCTATTGTAACCACAATTCCCATTCACATTGCCTTTATAGTTCTGTTCAAAACATCTCAAATCAGACATTTTTCCAGTTTGCCCCCAAAGAAGTTTACATTGATCAGCATGGGATTGACATTGTGCATTAAAGCAATAAGCCTGAAAAATAAATTACACAGTAAGTATACAAAACTTGCACTAAATTATTTTATTTGCTAAATACATATCAAAAATGCATCTTAACTAATTCATACATACTTTCCCACCACCACACATCTCTCCATTTTGAATAAATGTGTCGCTTGGACAAAATTCTGATATACCATCGCAAAATTCTGGAAGATCACATTCAGACACAGAATCTCTACATGGTGTAGCTACCTTTTTGACCTTGAAAAAATATAATTAGTTCATTCTTAAATCTAGAGTTATAAGTTATTTTATTCCTAAAATACTTAATAATACAAATTAAGAATAATTTTAAGCATAAAGCATTTCATAAAAATAATTATTTTAATGAACTAAAACCAAAACATTATGGAGTATTTTCCTATAAAAATTATCATGTTCATAAATATGACTAGAAATCAATTCAATAAAAGTCAAGAATTTTTTAACCTTCAAATAAACACAATGAGAATACTTTTAAGGGTTAAATACTTTAATATCTACATCGATTTATAAAATTTTTTTTAAAAATACTGACTGTTGATAGAAAATGTCATGGAATTAGACAAGAGGAAACAGAAATACAAGATGTAGCAAATAAATACCTTGCAGTTGTCAGTATCACAGCATCCTCCAATTGCACATGTTGCATTATCATACAGCTGACATGAAGTTGCATTGCAGCATTTGTTATCACAGAACTAGTGGAAAAAAATTGAAGTTAAAAAAGGGGAAAAATATCTGCCACTCACTGTTTCAATTTATTTTTTGACTGTTTGGGCTTTTTCAGCAATTGCAACTCTACAATGATAGCTAGCGATCAAAAACCCAATTTTGTAAGATTAGAGTTACTTGTTTGCACTGACAGTGAATCAAAGAATCATTGGCTACAGACCACAAAGTGTTTTTGTGGCCTACCAAGACAGTCAGAAAATCCGCTTTGAACTGAAATTTCTTTTCTGTGCATGATCAAAAATTCGTCTTGTAATTAACATTATATTTATGAGCTAAGGTTTTTCTTGTATGAAGATAAACAAGAGCAAATATAGATGCACGTACAACAAGATGACATAAACTTACGGGCAGTCTTTCCTTTTTTTATAGGTAAAATATACAAAATAAATACATATTAATTTACAAAAGGTGTGAATAATTACTTTTTTTTAATATACAGTGCTTATGAATTTAAAATTTGTTTTATGTGGTTTATTGAAAATTGAAAGAACCTCTCTATAACGAACTTTTTTTCGGGATTTAGCGACTTCATTATATAGAGGTCCGACTGTATATAAAATTTGCGATTAGGTAAACCTTATTTATATTTAATACATATTTTTAAATATGACTGCTATTTCAGCAATGATGATTAATACAATTGTAATCAAATGTCGTATATATATATACATATATAAAGTAAGAATTCTTTCAAACATTAACCTTGCTTTAACCCTTTCGCTGCGCATCCTGCGATTTCCATGGGCAACGTAGAGTAGCAAAATTTGTGCAACCAGCAATTTCCACGGGTATGCCTTTTTTCCGACTATTTAGCAGTGCAAGCCTTGCTGTTCCTGTTTATTTTTCATTTATATTTTTAGGTTTATATTTTCATGACTCTTTTACAATTTTTTTTGTATAAACTCTAAAATGCAAATTTAATATGGAGATTTGAAATACGTAATAAAGAATTACGCAATTTGTGAACTTACATTAACCGAATAACTCTGCAGCGAGAGGGTTAAATGATGTAACAAAATTAGTCTTACTTCTTTCAACCCACAATCACATTCCTCCCCTTCTTCAAGAAAGCCATTGCCGCAAACTGGTCCAATAACAGCTGTTGGGCGATTCTTCAAGCAGTAATCCATACCTTGAGAGTATGCCAATTCTAAATATTCTAAAGAGCAGGAGGACCAATGACGAGGACTTGTAGAACTAGATAATATTTTTGAGAAAGTTATGTCATATAGTTAAAACATAAGAGAGAGAGACTAAGTGTAAAATAACTTAAATGAAATAAAGTTTTTATGAGAATCAAATTAATTTTGTTCATACTGCAATTTCAGGAAGTAAATCTAGAATTAAAAAAAAAAAATCCATTTATTAAAACATCCAAAATTTTGAAACAATTTTAGAGAATTTGCCACCCTTGAACCATTAATGTGTTCTAAACTAATCCTAAGGACATTTTCCCCCGTTTTAGTAATGCTTAAATAAAACACCTATTAAAAAAAAAAAAGAAACCCATTATAGTGTACTCTGGAGAAAGATGCTCATGTATTCGTTATAGTAGTAGCAATCTCAAACATATTATGATGTTTATTATTATAAATGCTGTATTATGCAATTATGTACATATTCGACTTTGAACGTTCCTTGAAATTTAGATAAAAAGGCGGAGGGGACCTGTGATGACATTGAGTTTTAATACTATTCTGCAAAACACAAAGCATTTGTATGAATTATATCACGTTTTTCAAATTGTCATTTCAAGTGAATTTTCATTAAACAATAATTGTCCACAATTTTCCTTTCTTAATGATTTAATTTCTTAGTAACCCAAGATAATAGGAAAATGAAACTTATTGCTCTCTCTCTAAGTTTAGCCTTAGTTTAACACTTCTTACCTAGAAGATGGAGCCATGATACATTTTTCATCAGGACACTGACATTCATCAGTATCATGTTCCATTCCAAAATTGTGCCCCAATTCATGGGCAACAGTATTGGCAACTAATCCAACAATATGACTGTGATCCTAGAAATAAATATCATTTATATAAATTTCTTTATTATTTAAGCTAAACAATGAAGACTCTTTACTATTCTTGCAAAAATTTAAGTGTTTTGCTTCAAATAATAAAAACTTGAGAACAGTAAAAAGCACAATTTCAATAAGTAAAAGTCTTCAAACATTGAAAAATAATGCTACCATATTTACACCTCCTGAGTATTCATATGTGCATATTGGCCCTTTTAAAGCTTTTCCAACAACTCCACCATCAAATGTCATAGCCCTAAGATAATAAAATTTAAAATTAAATTATATACATAGCATAAGTTTTGAACTAAATAAGAAATTTCTCAATACTTTAAATGAATCTGAAACTCACCAAATGCTTAATATACATTAATTATTTGGCAAGGAACAAAAGCTGCATGCAAGAGATTTGTGTGCAATAATTTTGCTTCATGAAATTCTTAAAAGCAAAGAGGGGATCAAGATGCACTTACTTACATATAACTTTATCATTAAAATGTATTATCATATAATCAGTGAATATATATATCACATGTAGTAATAATAAAATAGCAAGAACATATTAAACTAACTGCACAACTTTAAAACTGTATCAGTTAGATATTGAAACATTTTCATAAACAATTTTTTTAAATCTAGTTATCTAAATCAAACTATTACTGTTAATAATGGAGTTAGAAGTTTTTATTCCATCCATGACTTTAAAATCAATGAAAATGACACTTGCAACTGCATCTAAATTTATAATGCAGCTATTAATTCTCCTAAGTTAAAAAAAAAAAAAAAAAAATGCAAGTTAAAAAGTTTAAATATATATACGTTTAAATATATATATATATATATATATGCATACTACATAGAGTTACTACTTCAAAATAAGTATTAAGGGAAGTATATAATAAAATTACTTGCAATAATCTAATATTTATTTATACTTATTTTACTTTTAAAAGTATATTCAAATCATAAATTTGAATCAAGACATTCAAAGATACACTTAATACATATACAACAAGTAATTTTTCCTTTAGATTACTTGTTAAGTAGCAAGTTTTAATGAAGCAAGGATTAGAACACTTTAATATATTTTATTAGTTTCTTGCTTGGAAATAAAACACATTCAATTCCAAAATTTTTATATTAACAAACAGTACTTACGTTATTAACTGTGCATTATCATTTGGATGTTCTTGAGCCAAACGCTCTCTTCTATAGTGCAAGAAATTGGTCAAAGTGGCATCCCCATCAGGGGACAATTTTATTTCATCATGCTCAGACCATACAATTACACCCACTAATGCAATGAAAATATTCAGAGGAGAATACAGCTAAATTGAAAAGGAAAGATGATACAAAACTCAAATAAAATTATCTAGATTGTGACATCTAAATGAAGAAGTTACTTGAAAAAAGTTCAAAGATGACAAATAGACTTACCTAGTTTAAGTATATAAATTCCTTTCACATGGAATATAGCAATTATGAATTTGTATCATATTATATATGCATAGTTTTACATGAATATTACAGTGAGAAAGTTATTTAATTTATATATCAATTAAACATTCTAAAATAACTTGACATGTAAATTTGCTTTCAACTTAATTTCAAGCAGAGAATTCCATTTGATTCATGACAGTTTTATTTAACTTTTCTAATTTGGATGCTGTGGAGTGCGTTTTCCAAGTTTATAATTTAATTAACCGATGCAGTTACATTTGAACAGAGAAAGCCATTTATAAAAGTAATTTATATGCATAAAAATAATCTTGCATTGATGTGTCTTCTAGATTTGAAAAATGAGGGGGAAATAAAGAGGATCAGGGTGAACAAAAAAACAACTTTCATTTAGGTTTTGGTCAATTTGCAATGCTTTTATATTGCTTTAAACATAATTGAAGTTCGTATTCACAGTATGTTGTGAACACTCATAAAAACATAACATATAGTTACACTGCTTCTCTCATCTAGTGACTTAATTCCTCATACAGAAAAATGACAAAGGAGTATCAGATATTTTTCCTTCTACAGTTTTTAATTGTGTTTTTAGGTCATTTTATAACAAATTGGTAACATTCTATGCTTTGCGTGCTATCACCTAATTTCAATATATAATCATTACAGATGCAGCAATCATCCTTGTTCAACAGGTATGTCTACTTTATTATAGACATATATCATTTCCACAGTACAAACTGCTGTTTGAACATTTTGCTGTATATGTGGATATTTACACTCATTGCAATAAAAATTTGCGCACCAAGAAAAGATCGTCAAAATGGAACGAAATTTTATACATGTAAGTACTACTTTGATATTAGTAAGTGATTAGAAAATTTAAAGAAAAATTATCATTTACTGCAGAAAAAAGTACAAATGAACTGAAGTTTTAATACTCTGTTGGACCCCCTTTAGCTTGAATGCACGATGCAATACGAGCGGGCATTTACACATACAAGTGCTGTATGATGTCCTGAGACATCTCACGTTCTACATATTTGTTGTAAACGCACTTCGAGTTCGACCAAACTTGTAGATTGTCCAATTTACTGTCCCAAATTATCCCAGATATGCTCGATTGGCGACATATCTGGGGATAGAGCAGGTCAGGGAAGGTTGTTTGGTGGCGAAGGCAGGGGCTTGAGGCCTTCACCAAGGGGCCTCCCCACACGAACACAATTGGCATCACTGCTCAAATTGAATTTAGATTCGTCGTTGAAGACGACCTGGTTCTATTCCGTTACAGTCCAATCCCATTGTGTGTGACACCCCTCCAAACGGAGGCATTGGTGGGTGGGTGGCATTGGCAGCACATGTAACAGGCACCGCAACACCAGATGTCCTTCAGCCATGTTGGCCTTTGCTCCTTTCGTCATGCAGATTTATCTGCATTAACTGCTAACCGTATCTGACGTCATTGCAAATCGTGTTCGTTTTTCATTGGTCCTGACATCAGAGGCGGTTAGTATATGTATGTATTTTTCTTTATGGAATCAGGTGAGTTCCAGAGATGTATGCTACCAAGACAGAGGACTTTAGATTAGTTGGTGGAAATTGTATTTAAGTTATGTTATCATTTTTTTTTATTTATGCACCATGTGGTAGTCTACACCTTGATGTTGAAATATTTTAATGAAACTTAAAGATTAAACTACTGTGTGCTTCCCTACAGAGTCAAACCACACGTTACCTGCAAATTTCAGGTAACAGAAAAGGTTATGGGCCCAGATCCTGACCCATTTAACCGACCAACGCAATAGTAACCGGGCTGGAACTCAGTTAACCTTGCACATTTGGAAGGAAGCCAACAGTGCTGCCCAGTCTTTTGACATGACCCGACTCCTGAAGATCCAGTGTTTCTAAAAAAGGTCTGCATCTGAATTCTTTGAATGCTAACTTCACAAAGGTTTTTGTGACGGGGGCCGGCTGTCATCAATTTCAACTTTAAAATTTTGAATATGGAGGCTGCTGGTGTAGAGCGTATTCAACTACTTAACAAGTCGAACTGGAACTCGTGGAAAGAGAATATGAAATTCCTCCTTATGGAACGAGGTTGCTGGTCATTTATAGAATGGAACAGAACCACCCTTGGATGAGACTACTGCAACAAGACGCGACAAGTCCGAGTATAAACAGTGACAGGATAAAGCTCTAGCAACAATATACTACGGTATTGACGAGCAATACAGAGAACTTTGATATCTTCCACTACAAGTCCATCTAAAGCTTGGATTATTCTCAAGGAAAAGTTTGAACCCATTTCCAGAGCATCTGTTATACGACTATTAGATGAGTTTTCCTCTATCAAGTTCAATCCAGACACTGGAAGTATTGCTGTATTTATAGCCAGAATTCGGAAGATGGTTGAAAGATTAAAAAATGTCGGATATGCATTAAATGATATGTACTGTGCTTTCCAAGCAATCAGGACACTTTCTCTGGAATTTCAAGGTATAGTGCAAATTTTGTACTGTTGGCCTGATGAGCATTTTAAACTTGATAAAATTGTGATTGAATTAATTGCCGAAGAAAATCGGTTAAAACAGTTAAAAAATGATTTAAGTAAGTTAGAATTTACTGGTAATTCTGTTAGTGCTTATGCTACTAGTAAATTTAAACAACAGAATGTTTCTGAACATTTTAAACCAAAACTGGATGGAAATAAGTCTAAATTTAAGAAATCTAAAATTAAAGATAGAATAGGGCCTTGCTATTTATGTAAACAAGAAGGGCATTTAAAGAGAAATTGTAAATATTTAAATTCTAATTCCTCAAAATTTAGTGCATCTAATTAAAATTATCGTTTTGAAGAAAAAGGTAAAAACGAAATTTTTGTTACAGAGACTAATGCAAATGAAGTAATTGATAAATTCAATTGGATTATTGATACTGCTGCTACGTGACATTTCTGGAATAATATAAATTTATTTAGTGAGATTTAAAGAATATAGAGGGTAAAACTATGTCATTAGCCATAGGTGGATTAGAAAGTCCAATAGAAGGTACAGGTACTGTTAAATTTTATATAAAGTTAAACGGAAGAGAGCATTCTATTACTTTAAAAAACGTTACGTTTTCACCTAAATTGAGACAAAATCTGTTATCAGCGCCTTTATTAGAGAAAGTAAATTGTACCTTTAAATATGAAAATGATATATTATGGTTTTTTGCACCGAAAGGTGAGAAGTTATTCTTTGCCAAAAGGTTCAATGACTTGTATTTCTTAAAACCCAAATATCATGTTAAAGATATGTATAACAATGTAGAAAGTTCTAATGTAAAAGAGGGAAATAAGCATTATTCTGGAAATATTGTGCTGTGGCATAATCGATTTTGTCACATGAATATTGACTATTTAGTCCAAACAAGTAAAGTTTCGGCAGTAAATGGTTTACTTAAATTTAAGAATTAGAAATTAGACTGTGAAAGTAGTAAATTAGCTAAAACGAAATGTGTCTCTTTTAAACCTATTGCTAGAATAAGTACTAGACTTTTACAGTTGGCACACATGGAGGTATGTGGTCCTTTACCTGTTGTATCATGTGGTGGAGCTAAGTATTTTCTGTCCATCGCTGATGATTTTTCCAGAAAGGTGACCTGCTTTCCTCTTAAAGAAAAATATCATGCTTTTGAATACTTTAAATCTTTTCAAGCTAATGCTGAAAGAGTTTTGAATTGTAAAATATTAAGTGTACAATGTGACAATGTTATGGAATTTTGTCATTCTAAATGTTCCAAGTATTTAGATGAACTAGGTATCAGATGCGAGAGGACAAATACACACCTGAGCAAAACAGTGTATCCGAACGATTAAATCTAACTGCTATGGATTGTGTTAAGGCTATGCTTAATACCAGAGGAATTGAAAAATGTTTTTGGGCAGAAGCTTTAGTCTGTTTTACTTATGTTAAAAATAGAATTTGTCATAAATTTAAAGATAAAACCCCGTATGAGCTTTATTTTGGCTATAAGCCAACTGTATCAAATCTTAAGGTATTTGGATGCCATGTTTATGTGGGAACTCCCATGTAGCTCAGGAATAAATTAGATTTACGGGCAAAACATGGAATAATGCTTGGTTATGCTTGTTCAACTAGAGGATACTGTATTTGGTTACTGGATGAGAAGAAGTTAATTGAAACTTGCAACGTACTTTTTGATGAATCTAAAAGAGTTTCAAACGGCATTTTAAACTTCCCTAGCCCTAATAGTAGAAAAATGGAATTTAAATTTAATAATCCTTTTAACACATTTAGTTATGATGATCCTGAAAAAATCGGGTAAAGCTGCAGTTGGCGATAGCTCAAGAGTAAATGCTCCAGTTGAAAACGCATCTAATTTAAAATTATGCAGTTCAATTTCTTTTTATAGAGAAGCAATCTTGCGTCAAAACAGTAAAAGGTATGATATTTATTATCGTATTAAAGATAAAGATGTTAGATTAAGGTCATTTAATGATGTACAAAAATATTGTAAAGATAATGATATATTATACGATAAAAGTTTATTTGACTTCAATTCAACTGTGGATCATAACGCTAATTATCCTGAAGCTTCGTATATTGAAATTTTGATCCCTAGACATTTTAAAGATGCTAAAAACTCTCTCCAGTCTGATAAATGGCAAGATGCAATAAAAGAGGAAATTAAAGTAATGAAAGAAAGAGATGTATGGGAATTAGTTCCCGCCCCTCAAGATTCTAAAGTTATAGAATATAGATGGGTTTATACGCTTAAAACTGATAGTAAAGGCAAAATTTGTAGGTACAAATCTAGACTTGTTGCACAGGGGCATAACCAACAAAAGGGAGAATCTTATGATGAAACGTTTAATCCCGTAGTAAATTTTTTTTTTGTTAGATTGTTTTTTGTCTTATTTGTATGCCTATTGAAATGGACTCATTGTAAATTGGATATAAAATGTGCTAATTTATATGCTAATTTGAATGAACGTGTATATATGAGACAACCTCAAGGTTTTGAAAGCTTGAATAAAATTAACCATGTTTGCCTTTTGAAAAAGGCAATATATGGATTGCATCAAAGTAGAAGAGAATGGTATTATGAATTTGATAACAATTTAGATTTTGTTATACTAAATTGGTGCAATTGTGTTTATATTTATAAGAAAAATGTTCTTTTGATAGTATACATTGATGGCATTGTAATGTTTGGTAAATCACAAGATGATATTGATAATGTTGTATTTTCGTTACAAAGTAAATTTGATTTAAAAGTGTTGGGAAAAATTAAGAAATTACTTGGTATTGAATTTTCTGATATAAATGGAGAGTATTTTACTCACCAGAAACAATACATTGATAAAATCTGTAAAGTATTTTCTAAATATAATTTTCCCCATGCTTTACTTCCTATTGCAAAAGGAGCAGTTGTATCTAAATTAGACTTTCCATCAAATGCTATAGAAGTAGAAGAAATGTCTAAATTTCCTTATAGAAATCTTTTAGGTTGCTTGTCATTTATTGCAAATCAAACCAGGCCTGATATCAGTTATGCTTTTAACATCCTTTCCTAATTTCAAGAATCTCCCGGGATAAAACATTGAAATATTTTACTGAAATTATTAGGATATTTAAGTGACACGAGATTTAAAACTAAATTTATCTCATGTTGAGAGATTAAAGTTAAATTGTTTTTCTGATTCATTTTGCAGCAAATAAGGATAATCGTGTTTCTATAGGAGGATTAATTTTAATGATACATAATGTCCTTATTTCCTGGCGTACATTTAAACATAAATGTGTTAGTCTTTCCACTATGGAAGCAGAATATATATCTTTAACAGAAGCTGCAAAAGAAATTATTTGGATTCAAAATGTAATTAATGAATGTAATTTGATGCTAAAATTAAATTATTTTGAACTACTGGTTGTTTATTGTGATAATCAAGCCGCTATAAATTTCTCCTGTTCGCCTTTTGAAAACCATCGGACAAAACATATTGACGTCCGATTTCCTTTTTTGAGAAATTTAGTAGATAGTCACTTTTTTCGAAATAAAGTATATTAATAGTAAAAATAATATTGCTGACATTTTTTCTAAGCCCTTACCTAAAGAGGCTATAAGGAAATTTTGTGATGAAATTTTTGGTATTGTGTAATTTTTGTTCTTTTGAAGTATGAATGTGAAATCTGCATGAGGGGGCAGCTTGTTGGCCTTTGCTCCTTTCATCATGCAGATTTATCTGCGTTAACTGCTAACTGTATCTGACGTCATTGCAAATCGTGTTCGTTTTTCATTGGTCCTGACGTCAGAGGTGGTTAGTATATTTATGTATTTTTCTTTATGGAATCAGGTGAGTTCCAGAGATGTAAGCTACCACAAGACAGAGGACTTCAGATTAGTTGGTGGAAATTGTATTTAAGTTATGTTATTTTTTTTTTTTTATTTATGCACCAAGTGATAGTCTACACCATGATGTGGAAATATTTTAATAAACTTAAAAATTCAACTACTCTGTGCTTCCCTACAGAGTCAAACACCACATTCCCTGCAAATTTCAGGTAACAAGCCAGGCACCTAGCGATGGTTTGGGGAAACACATGGCCAGTGGTGAAGGTCTGCCTGAGTCTGGACAGTGGCAAATGAATAGTTGGCTCTATGAGCGCATAATATCATGTAACGGTCTTCTTGATGCCTGGTCTGTCGAGCGCGTCCTGAGTCTGGTCGCCGAGTAAATGACGTCTCTTCTATCCACTGGTCCCAACACCTCCTTACTGTAAAGTAAGAATGGTTCAGGTGGCGAGATACTCTCTGAGCTGACCATCCAGCTTCCATCATCCCGATGATTCTTCTCTTGAACTCTGGACAGCTGTTCATATTGTATTTGATGGCATTGTAACATCATGTCTACCTCAGAGTTTCCATTACATAGGATTAATGCTAGATCTGTGGCTGTTTTGGTATACCTAAAACAGCAGGCTGGGTCAAATTGATCCCAATAAATAAAAACCTGTGTTGTTACGTTAAAAGTACGCTGTAATTATTTGGCAATGACATTAATTCATTTTTAACGTTAAATTGTTATAACAAGTGATAAAAAATAATAAGATATTACAATATGAAATATGGTATACAATTAATAAAATACAGACAATTTTAATAGAAATATTTATTTACTTACCAGTCAAGATTTCCTACACAGTTCATGCTTATTTTGGGTAACTTCTTTTTATATATTTTGTACACTTTCCTCATATCGGTATTTTACAGTCAGAACAAGTATCTACAGTTTACTTTCTACACTTGAAAGCTTGGCAATGAACCCTTTTTTGCAACTGCGGAGATTCTTCAGTTGTATCTGCTTTTGTCTGTGTATCTGACATGTACTTTCTTTTGTGAATATATGCACTACGCAATTTCCCAATGAATTGTTGATGATATTCTCCCCTCATAAGTTTTTTTTCCAGTAACGTCTTTGTATAAAATTCATGAATTAATCCCTGCAAGATCAAGAATATTTTAGAATACATGAACTGGTCACCTCCTTGATCCTGCCTTCACATAATATTTCAGAGCCATTTGGTCAGCAATGTCAACACCAAATGGTATAATTTCTGGAAGCCTTTTTGAGTGATTATTGTCAATATCAACTGTGGGATGAAGGGAGCTCAATAATAAGACATTTTTGCTGGTTTTTCCCTGATAAACTGCCAAAAGTTATGCCATCATGCTATAGTACCAATGTATCGTATAACAGCATCTTTACTTTTTTCATAAATTCAGGTACTTCTTCCCGATTTCGTCTTATCGTTCCAGTTAAACTAATGTTCTTCATTTTTAAGATTTAGGACAGATTTAGTGTAGTGAAAAAATTGTGTATAGTGATATTTCTTCCTTTATTTTTGAAAGGTTCTATCAAACGCAAAACGATGTATTCCGAGAGAGATTGGTTTTCGGGACGTTCCTCATCTTTACTCAAATATGGAAAAGCATTGAGTACATATTTACTATCAACATCAGTGGCAAGTCGGAATTTAATATCAAATTTATCTGGTTTACTTGGCGCATATTGCGCGAAACAACATCTGGCTTTAGAAGGAAACAGCTCTTCATCAATAGTTATATATGGTCCTGGTTTATAGCAAGTTACCGAATTTTCAATAAATTTCTTCCAAACTTCAGAAATGAAAAAGAATTTATCTGTTTAAAGGCGTACAGATCATGTAGTTTTTATGTTGAATTGCAGAAATTTCATATGTTCTATGAATCTATTTCTCGCCATAGTATCGCAGAAAAAGGTGGAGCCCCAAACCACAGACCCCAGATTATCAAGCTCTAGATTATTTGCACTGAATATACCTTGAGCATACAAAATTGATATAAAAACATCTATTAGTCTAAAGTTGTTGACCATTCGTTTTTTTTTTCCAGTTGCCGGTGAGCTTCTACCTCTATAAAATTTTTGATATGATGAAGCATAGGCTCATGTATAAGTAGCTTTCATGAACTAATTGCATAGACATTTTCAATATTTCATTTTGCATAACTGGTAGGGCCACTCTTTTCTTTGAAAACATTAAGTTCCGCAATTCTTCCATGCATGCAACTTTCAGAGGGGATGCTTTTCCAACACATTCCATCATTTGTAACAAAAGTTCCAGAGTTCATTT
>BMAV01021115.1:409053-419448 GCA_019973955.1 Trichonephila inaurata madagascariensis | reverse complement strand
AGAATTATAATCAATCGGAAAAAAATCAAGGGCTTTGGGGGTCCGGGTCCCCCGGGCCCCCCCCCCTTGTGTACGCCACTGCTGAAAACAATTTCTTCATCATTATCGTTTTCGGATTCATTTTACGATAATTGTCACATATATTCAAGAGCCTCATTAACTGTTAATTTATGCATATTTCTACCAGCCATTTTCGCCTAAGATCAATTTTATCTCTGTGTGTAAACTAGGTGGCAAAAATCGAACAGACTGGTACACTCAAACTATCTCCAAGGCAATGCGAACAACCAGTTGTGCAGTCATAAAGAGCCAGATGTGCACTCAATAGGCTACCACATTGGCTATGGTAGTATTGCAGCACATTTCATTCAATAAGTCAAAATAAAAAACATCGGAGAGAAAACATTCCTTGAATATGTTAACCAGAGGCATTTTTTCCACATGGAATGATAACGGGAGGGGGTCTGCAACACTGGCCTACTACTATGACAAAATTCTCAGCTACTCTTCTGTTATCAGTAACAATCTACTGACCTTAAAGTATTGTTCTGCTTACATCTGCGAAATAAAAGAGGACTGAAAAGCTTTTCCCATTTCAGTAAACATTGAATCCCAAATTTAGTACTAGTGATTATAATGGGGTCAAAATGACCCCCTCTGCGGTTTTAGGTATAAGTATTAAAAACAAAATAATGATAAATATTTAACATATCATATTTTCACAGATTATTATTGGTATAAAAATAGGAAAAGTCAAGAAATTTTTTTCAAATCCGTTACTGATTTTTTGAGAAAATCGGAAACAAAATTGCTTTTGGGTCAAAATGACCCCATCTGTGGTTCTAGTGTTAAGTACAATAAAACAAGCTCTGATTACCTATTTTATACTTTAAGGAGAACTAAGTTCAACGCCCTATAGCACCATTATGCAATGCCCAATCACACTGCATTTCTAATCATTTACATATCTGCCTGACGTGTATTTTCATGCCATGTTTCATTACGATCCCACGACTGTTTCTTGGTGTGCAAATTTTTATGGCAATGTGTATTTATTTCTTTTTATATTTATATTGTATGGGTTTCATAGAATAAAATGCTCCAGTTTAAGAATGTGTTACGACACAACATTTGTGGAATAAGTACCGTATGAAATAATATTGTGTGAAAGTAATTTTACTTCTTTAAACTTACCCCATTTACAATATTCGCTATTTCTTTGCTTCTTTGAAAAACTGCTTTTTTGTCTTCATTGAATTCTTGGAACTATAAGGAGGAAAAATCTACATTAATATGTATTAAGAGTCTTACATTAGGAAGAAAAAATTACCGCTATCTCATGGAATTTAATCTCAAAACAATTTCATATATAAAAAAATATTAAGTGAATATTAGAAACAATTTTTAAGTTCAATAATTACAGTATTTTTCAACAACACCATCTCATTTCCTGCTCAATTGGTTAAAAAGGAAAACAAATGAAAATAAGCTTTTAGCAGAATAAAAACTTCATTACCCACCATAGAATACATGAACAGCTTAAAATATAGTAGTTCCAAAAAGAAACAATAGAAGGAACAATAACGGGGATCTAATATTCAGTACAGAAATAATCATACTAATTAATGGAGTATTTCACATATTCCTAGAGCTTCTTATGAACAATAACATATTTTAAAGCAAGACAAATCTCACCTTACGCAAACAAATAAAATGTTATATTTTTCAAAGTAATCCATGGAAAAACAAGAAGGTACGCATATAAAAGTTTAATGAAGTTTAAAGCTATTTTAGAGTAAGATGTAAAAGTAATAGGAGATTCATTTAACAAATGAGTCCCCTTATAGAAGTATTTCTTACAAAACAGAACAACATATCACGTAAAGATTTTTTTCCCCTCAGTAAAACTGCCAATTACGCTAAAAAAGAAAATATATATCAGGTACTTGTAGATTTGGACAAGCCGTATGATAAAAATGTGTAATTGCCCAAAGGCCAGATATTGCATATAATGCTTCTGTTATAAGCATGCATAAAAATATTGAGAAATTCTCTATCTAGTACTTAAAACATTTCAACAAATTGCTTGATTCAATAAATACATATATATTTCACAGTTATTTTGTTTAGGTTTATAAAATAAATCATAATTGAATTTTTACTACAACTAAGATAGAAAGAATTAAAAAATGTCAATATTTATAGTAAATCATAATAAGAATTTGTTTTTGCTTACAGCATCCTGAATTAACAATTTGCGTTTTCGGATTTCATTAAATTTGACGAGATTGCTGCATTTTGGCTTAACAAATAATTTACTGTCAAATTGTATCAAAAACTGAAAGTTTTTTCCCCTGGAAAATTTATGAGTCAGCATGAAGGATGCCGCAATTTCACTAGCAAATTTCTAATATCAAGAAAATCTGACAGTTTTGAGAGTATAATAATGATGATATGAATGAAAGTAATAAAATTATGGGTGATTAATTTACTTCACAAGAGTACTTACTTTTTTTGTTATTGAACAAATGCAGCCTCCAAACATACACAAAATTTTAAAGCTGGAAAAAATTTGTCGCCAAGTTTTGACCTCGCAATGTACCCAATGGTAACTATCAGAAGATTATAATAAAAGTTATACACTATTCAGAGGCCTGTAGAACCCGTTCTGCTTATCGAATTTTGATGAAACTCAGAATATATGCTATATGGACTATAGAGAAAAGATTTCTGCAATAATAATAAAAAAAAGTGTTCAAATTTTGACCACTAGGTGGAAATGTGGTGCCAAAAGGACAAAGAATGTGCTAGAATCGTTAAAATTATTCAATTACAGAATATGCTCAATATGTGCTTCACTATCAATAATGTGTTGAAAGAGCATTATAGCATTTTCAATGGTAGCCCAAAGCAACCCATGAGGGATTTCAGCCCCATGGTGTACAATACTAGCTTTCAAATCAGGTAGTCATAATTCTTCCTCTATAAACACGGTCTTTTAGAAATCCTCACAAACAAAAATCACAGAGGTTTAAGTCAGGTTAACGAGAAGGCCATGCACCCGGAAAATGTCCACATACTACATGATTATTGCCAAAGTTGGCACTCAGCAGTGCTTTGACTTGGCACCCAATGTGAGGAGTTGCTCCATCTTGCATAAAGATATTGTTTGCAAACATTGTCGTTCCTGTAAAGCAGGAATGATCTGCCGTTGAAGGAGTTCACTGCACCATGCACTCGTGACAAAGCATCTTGAAGGACCTTGTGAAAATTTCAAAGAAAATAAGTTATAGTTTAAAGAAAACTAAAAAACACGCTTTTATAGTTAATCGAACAAAAAAGTAAAAAATAATTCTTAATATAAGAATAAAATGATTAACGAGAAAATTAATGTCATTGTGGTAAAAGCGTGGGGTGCTCCATATCAATTGTTATTTCTTACTAGTTCTATTCCGAAATGCAGAGTTAATGTAAAAATGTAGTACAAAGCACCCCATGCTTTTACCACAATGACATTAATTTTCTTGTTAATCTTTTTATTCTTATATTAAGAATTACTTTTTACTTCGATAAACTATAAATGCGTGTTTTTTAGGGTTTTTTTTAAAACTATAACTTATTCTTCATTTTTCTTAGTTTTTTAAACTATCAATTATTCATTGATGAATTAATCTTAAATGTATCATTTTTTTAGAATCTGAAATACCCATTGACATCCTATCAGTGCGTCGATATGGCCTGCTGAATGTAGGATCAGCCAACTGAAGGAAATCTGGAAGAGCTAAGTTTAGAAGGTGTAAAGTCAATGATATTTTTCAATAAAAGGAGTCCAATTTTCTCTCTGAAACTTGCATCAGCATTAGACATAAAAGTAAACGTTTTAAATCGAAAAGTTTGTGAGAAATTATTTTTAATCCGATGTCCTCTGAATCAATTCTAAGCTGTTTTGGTAAATTGAAGCAATGAATGTGTTCATTCCACAGATACGACAAGAAAATTTAGAAAAACAGACTTTATGTTGGTTTCAAGCAATTATAACATTAATTATTTTTTCCCTCATGTTCGAGTCTTTACTTCGAATTTCAAAAAAAAAAAAAACTGCAATTGCTGATATAATTAGAAATTGCTGATGCATTCTTCCCTTTTTCACACAAGTGAGTGAGTGAGTGAATATTAACGTCGCACTATTCAGCTACACGAGGGCTTTTGGCGACGGACCACGTAATTTTGAACCATGGTCAAGTGACGTGGACGACACCTTAGCTGGCACCCCCCTCTCCTAACTACCACACCACACCAACGGGAGGACGTTTCAGCTCTCGACAGATTTAACGTGCATCGCTGCCCTACACGGCGGGTCTTTAGTGGTATAGGACTCGAACTCATGACATGCCTGCCATGATCCGATACCTTAACCACTGGGCTACCGCAGCCCCCCTTTTTCACACAAAGAACACTTCTTTTGTTGGTTGTATTTGTATTGTTACGAATTTTGTGTAAAGAGTAAATAATTTGTATGAGTGATTAATGCCTTTATATTACTCTATATTATATTTATTTCATGTTAAAATTGTGTTACTCACAAGCAATGATGCCCCTTACGTTATAATGGCGATTCAATGAGAACTTGCCAATTTTGCTCTACCGCCAAGATTTCGCCATCATTTTTGGGGACCAAGTTGGCGGCCACTTTGGCGAGTTCGGAACCCTCTGGGTTCTTCTAGAAAGTAGTGGATCTCTCCCTTAACGTCACGCTCGATGACACGAGCGGTTATATTTCTGGAAGTTTCTGCCGCGCCTATAAATAGGAGAGCCAGCCACAACCAATGAGTCTTGATTAAACCAGCGAGTAGTGAGGATTGTTTTGACTAGCGATTAGCTCGGCTGTGCTTGTGAATAATCTTTACTTACGCGTATTTTTAAACACTGATTAGTGTGTTTGATTGCTGTTGAAGGCGTGAAGACCTTCGGATATTCACCCTGTGAATATTGCCGCTGAATCCTGTATTTAAAGGATTGGATTTTTGATAATAAATTCGCATCGCTCTTAAAGAACTGTTTATTTTCTTTGTGATTGTTTTGCATAAAATCATCGAACCCGGATCTACGTAACAGTTTGGTGTCAGAAGTGGGGTTTTATGCCAATTACACGAGCGATGGATGAAAAACTGAAGGCTCTGTTGGAAGGCATCAATGCCTTGAAAAGCGGCGAAGGAGAAACTAAGGAGAGAATGGAGAACATGCAGAAGAGCCAAGAAGAAACTAAGAATGAGTTAAAGGAGGGAATGCAGAAAGGTGTAGAAGATATGCAGAGAAGCCAAGAAGAGACAAAGAATGAGCTAAAGGATAGAATGAAGAAATGTCAAGAAGAGCTTAGAAATACTTTAGAAAAGAAAATCGATAGCGTGGAAGAGAAAATAGCATTGAAAGTTGAAGAAAGATTGTAGTAGTTAAAGAGAAAATGGAAAAGAAAGTATAGGAGAAAATATAAACGATCAGAGAAGAAGTGGCCGGAAATTTTAGCCTTATGTCACAGAGAGTGGAAGATCTTGAAAGAAGCTTCTAGCTTCCGGGAATCCGACGAACGAAAGCAAGTTTGTCCTTGCTTCTCCAGTACATGTGCCGTCTTCTGCAGTGCCTGAGACTGCCTCAACAGTGTCAGTAAAACTGTCTACCTATGAGGGAAAAACCAACTGGGAGGTATATAAGACTCAATTCTCAATAATTTCGGAAGCCAATGATGGACTGAGGGGGTCAAAGCTTGTCAACTAGCAGTATTCCTTAGAGAAGAAGCCGCCGAAATACTGCAGACGCTTCCCGACACAAAGCGACTAAATTTGAACTCCCTATATAATGCTCTGGATCTTCGGGTAGGCCAGAAATACTCCAAGGATTATGCACGCCTGCAGATGAAAACAAGACTCCAGAAAACCGGAGAAAGCTTGCAGGAGTATGATTCCGACGTAAAAAAGCTCGCCAACTTGGCTTTCTCCGACTACCCAACAACTGTGCGAGAAAAAATCTCTTTACGGTATTTCGTGGACGGCCAGAAGGAGGGGGAAATCCAGAAGGCTGAAAGAATGGCAGATGTCCAAGATCTTAAATATGCCCTGTTATATGCTCTGAAGTTGGAGGCCGCAAGCCAGTCGCCGAGACCGCCAATCTATCCGAAGAGCTAAAGTGACCTTAGATGCTCCCTGTGAATCTCCATGGAAAAGTGACATTGAGAAATTAAGAGATGAATTCCAAGCTTTAATGGCTCAACGTCAGAACCAAGAGAAATGCAAATTCAAGTGCTGGGGATGCGGTGGAACTGGACACCTGAGAAGAAACTGTCCCCGATCAAGGAAGGATGAGAATACAGTCTCTTCTTCCAAACTGGAAAACTAATATGGCCATCTCGCGGGGCAAGACCATGAAAGGCCCCATCACAAAATTCTCCAGATTACGGCAGTAAATGGCGGCGACAAGGGACTTTACGTAATAGGACAAATTAATAATATCTCATACCGTATGGTTGTTGATACTGGAGCCAATGTGTCTATAATCAGAAAAGATTTGGCGAAAAACTCAAAAGTTAGTATTATCTGGACGCCGCCGCCCTGCGTTTCCTTGCAAACAGTGACGGGTGACAAGATTCAGGTTCATGGGAAAGCTAACGTCACTCTAAGGTTTGGAAATATAGACTATCACCATACGGCATATATAGCAGATATCACTGATCCCTGTATTCTTGGACTGGATTTTCTGAAGAACTATAACTTTAAATTGGACTTCGAAAATAGCAATATGCATTCAAAATTTGAAGACATCACTCTTTTTGGCTTACAAACTCAATTTGAATCCAACCAGAAAATTATAGCAAAAACCAACATCTCATTGTCGCCAAGAACTGAATGTATAATACCCGGTTTAGTAGTAGAAAATAGAAAATTCCGATTCGGCTTAATTGATTATCCGGACCCAGACAAGTCAAAAGGAGGAGTACTGATAGCTTCGTCAGTAGTAGACCTCTCGAAGTCAGTCATCCCAATGAGGGTGGCTAACAATAGTGATAAGACGAGGACCATCCAGGAAGGAGAGGTAGTAGCAGCTTGTGCTCTTGTCATTTGTGTAGACCGAAAATGCAATAGCCAAGACCATTCTTCAAACGATCTAGTCAAGGATTTACTACAAAACACGGACTTAGACGAGAAACAAAGATGTGCTGCAGGAGGGCTAATTGAAGAATTTCAAGGCCTATTTTCAGAAACACCCGAGGACTTTGGAAGAACTAGACTAACGAAACACCGAATTGATACGGGAGTGCATCCTCCTATTAAGCAGCACCCCCGACGACTACCATTTCCTAAACAGTAAGAAGTCCAAAAACACATTAAGGACATGAAAGAAAATGATGTCATAGAGCCGCCGTCAAGTCCCTGTGCATCTCCCATCGTTTTGATCAAGAAAGATGGTTCTACCAGATTCTGTGTGGACTATCGTCGGTTGATTGACGTCACCAAGAAAGACAGCTATCCTCTGCCAAGAATAGATGACACGCTGGACACACTTGCCGGCAATAACTGGTTTTCTACCCTAGATCTCAAGAGCGGGTATTGGCAGGTAGAACTCCACTCTGACGATAAAGAGAAAACTGCCTTCACCACGGGACAAGGACTGTGGCAATTTAAGGTTATGCCTTTCGGCTTGTGCAATGCACCTGCAACATTCGAACGCCTTACGGAAACAGTCTTTGAAGGGCTTTTGTACGAGGCTTGCCTGGTTTATCTGGATGACATTATCATCGTGGGGCGTTCCTTCAAAGAACATCTTAAAAATATCAGACGTGCGCTACAAAAGTTGAAAGAAGCTAACCTGAAATTAAGTCCATCCAAGTGCCACCTCTTCCGGCGTGAAGTCACCTATCTCGGGCACATAATTTCGGCGAAAGGTGTAAGAACAGACCCGGATAAGATCTCGGCTGTTAAAGACTGGAACTGCCCAACGGATGTTCACCAGCTCTGGAATTTCTTGGGCTTATGCAGGTATTACCGGAAATGGTAAAAAATTTCTGAACAATCGCCAGACCGGTCCATAAGCTGACCGAAGCAAAACAAATTTATCTGGACGGGTGATTGTAGCACCGCCTTTAACAAGCTTAAGGACGCACTGTCCAAATCAGAAAGAAATTGTGTGACCAGGAAGGAACTGCTCGCTATCCTAAAAGCCGTGGAGCACTTCCATCCTTACCTCTACGGTCGAAGGTTCCTGCTGCGAACACATCATACCCCATTGACCTGGTTACTGAATTTTAAAAATCCAGAAGGCCAAATAGCTAGGTGGATACAGAGACTACAGGAGTATGGCGTGGAAATTCGCCACAGAAAAGGATCAGCACATGGAAATGCAGACGCCCTTTCGAGAAGATCCTGTCCTGGGAGCTGCAGATACTGCTCGAAAATCGAAAAGAAATTTGGCGTAATATATCCAATAGTCCGCCAAGTTACAACGCCATCAACATCGGCATTGGACCCGTGGAGTGATGAGAGCGTCCGAAAAGATCAACTGGAGATAGATCCTGAAATAAAATCAATCATAGAATTCAAAGAGTCGTCTGACGAAAAGCCCAGCTGGAAAGACATCGTCAATTTCCATCCTACAACGAAGCGTTACTGGGCTCTTTGGGACTCTCTCCATCTGAGAAATGGTGTTTTATATAGAAAATGGGAGTCTGACGACGGAAGAACATTTAGGTGGCAATTAATACTCCCAAAGACAAGAGTTTAACAGTCCTTAAGGAACTCCATGGCAGTCCAACTGGAGGTCATTTTGGTGTTATGAAGATCTTACAAAAAGTTCGTGAGCGCTTCTACTGGAACAATGGGCGAATGACGTGAAAAAGTGTTGTCGCACATGTGAAACCTATGCTGCACGCAAAGGTTCCAGAAAAAGCACTAGAGGAAGACAGCAGCTATATAACGTGGGAGCGCCATTCGAACGTATAGCTTTTGACATCCTAGGCCCACTTCCGAGATCATCAGATGGCAACAACAACATCCTGGTTGTCATGGACTACTTCACTAGGTGGCCTGAAGCCAATCCTATTTTCGACCAAGAGGCCTCGACTGTTGTAGAGGTTTTAGTTCAACACTGGATGTCACGATTTGGGGTCCCACTACAACTGCACTCCGATGAAGGGAGAAACTTCGATTCTGCAGTTTGCAAAAGATTGTGTGAAATACTCGCCATCGACAAAACCCGGACAACAGCTTTACATCCTCAGTCTGACGGCATGGTAGAGAGGTGCAATCGGACCATCCTGAACAGCCTCTCTCTCCTGGTATTCAGTAATCAACAGGACTGGGACAAGAAATTGCCCTTTTTCCTGCTTGCCTACAGGAGTGTCGTTCACAAGATCACCGGCTATTCCCCATCCCAGATGCTCTTCGGACGTGATTTTCGTCTGCCTGCAGATCTTCTGATCAGCCGGCCACTAGATGCTCCCTTGGCGCCTGAGGAGTATATCGAGAAACTCCAGGCACGGATGGAGGAAATACATCATCTGGCTAGGGAAAGAATCGGCATGGCTTCCGAGAAGATGAAGACACGATACGACGCAAGAGCAACAGGACACGACTTCCACGAAGGCGACAAGGTGTGGTTATGGAATCCGAGTGAGTGAGTGAATGTTGTGTTTAATGGCGCAAGAGCCAATCTTGGCTATACTGCGCCAGACGTTTGTTAAAATAATAAAACACATGTTAAAAATATACATGAAATATATATACATATAAATAAAATTTGCATGTGTGCATGCTTGCATGCACACACATAAAATTTAAAGTTAAAACATTTTAAAAAGTCAAATTAAATATAAAAATCCAATTTTTTTAAGAAAAGCAAATAGGTTTTTGTGGGGTTTATCTCCCACCAAGTCACATAATGTTAAATGAGATGATCCAAAAAAGATAATGCGGTACTTATTAAATACGGGACATTCTACTAGAATATGTTTAACAGTATAAGAGACATTACATGAAGGACATCGAGGAGCATCTTCCCCCAACAACAAATGCCTGTGCGTAAAGCGGGTATGACCAATGCGAAGACGAGTCAATTTGACATCAGTTCTTCGCATTGGCATCACAGGCCATGCTCCTATGACAGGTTTCACAGAGTGCAGTTTATTAGACAACTGCTGACTCCATGATTCTTGCCAGATCGTATAAATATGATGCAGGATGATGTGCTTAATATCCGATAGCGGAACTGCTAGTGGCAAATGGGTCGTCGCCGACCGTGCCACGCTGTCCGCTTGCTCGTTACCAATTATTCCTACGTGGCTCGGTAGCCAGCAAAATACTATATCGAAACCCTTGCTGTACAGTCGACTCTTAATGTCGAGTACATTAC